>JAOYNN010155140.1:0-11174 GCA_025770095.1 Goniobranchus kuniei | reverse complement strand
ATTACTTGATTTAGATACAACTCAGATTCTAGATCTACTGATTTAAGTCTAGATTCTTGGTCTATCTAGATGTAGATAAATAAAACTACTGACTGCTGGAACCTTTTGCGGTTGAATTGTAAACTTCACTTAGCTTGAAAGGGCAAGAGAAGGGAAGAAAGACGACTTTAGTTTTGCAGCTTTCGCTTCACATGAAAGTAAAAAAGGATGCCCAGCTCGTTATCTAAAAATTTTACATCCAATTGAGGGGGAAAAGATGCATGGAAAAATTAAAAAAAAATAAAATGGAAGGAAACAGAACTTTTACTTAAAAATAAGTTTACATTACCCTTCAACTATTGCTATTATACCCTAATAAATTTGAAGTCTATGATTTAGCGGTTATGGAGTTTTATGCTACTGAAAGTGTCCGGAAGGTGCAAAGTCCACAAATATACTAGTATATAGATAATAGAATATGGCTTCTTCATGATAAATCTAGGTGATTCAGACTTCCTTGTTGTACATAATACTTGTATTACCTTTGATAGAATCAGTGACTACCATGTCATCCCAGTTCCATCTAAATCCATCCATGAAGAGGCCGTGGACCAAGACACCATCCTCTGGTAAAGTTAGCTGGGTAAGTAGAATAGAAAAAAAAATGATCAGCATGAAAAATGCTAGTGTATATTACAACAGGAAATCCTCTCTTTTTTTTTTTTAATTGGACACAGTCAACAGGGTTTCATTGGAATGAAGGTGCAAAAAAAAAAAGAAAAAAAAAAGAGAAAAGAAAAATTGGTTAGGGAAAGAGGTGAGGACACATACCTGGTAGAAACAAAGAGAAATGGGCCTGTAGAGTGTAGAGAGAGAGAGTAGAAATGGCTCATATTTAATCATTTTTTTAAACTTGGCAAAAAGCCATCTTGAATCATTTTATTTATATTTACCTCTTGATCCATTGGGATTTCCTCTCCAAATTTCAAGGTTTCCATTTGTACTGTCACTTCTGCCTGATCTCTGTATATGGGTATCATGTTGAATTGGAAACTCAGATGATCAATGGGAAGATTGTATTTCCTGGCATAGTTTTGCAAGGTGCCAGTAAGGAAACCTAGAATTCATTAGTGAAAGAAAAATAACATGAGAAAATTCAAATGTTTGAAATTTAAAAAAAAAAGGAAAATCTAGGGAAGACACCCTTTTGGGGTATCATAAATCGAATTACTGCAGAATTCTGAAAACATACTATGCCTTTTAGTCACAGGGAAAAATGCCTACATTTCTCATGTTCACAATCTAGGTAAAAACCCGAGGATGGGTTAATGGAACTATAAACATGATAGATTTTTGTAGGCATACAATCAAAAACACTGGGTGAGTAAAAGTAGGGCCCACTGTTTGGGTAGGGCACAGGGTATGAATTATTTTGATTTGTCTCAAAAGAAACTGAATAATCATTTTTTTGTGGGTTGAAAAGTTGTATTGGTTTCACTTTCATGATTGAGTAGATATTCCTGTCACATGCTTTGCCTACTTGAGGTCATTCATGCAAATGCAGTAACAGGAAACAGTGATCACTGAAATTGGAAAGCTCCAGAAAATACCTTGTATAAAACTGACTTTTTGTCCCAGTAAGCTACATCCAATATAACGGCACTAGACTGATTGGTCTCGCATGCACAACATATGCGGATTGCCTATTACCTACGAATAATTATTATAATATGACCCTGTAATTTGAAGATTGCACACAGGCATGACAGTATGTAGGAAAATTGTTCATGTGCGATCCTTATAGAGTCATTGGTATAAGTATTTGGTTCACTGCTTTTAATTATGATACTGCTTTTAGTTTTAGTGGTCTTAGCTCTTCTTGTAATTTCAGTTTATCTTAATTTTGGATTTCTAAAACAGTTGATGACTATGCTGACACTGAATAATGGTATTTGGCAAGGGTTCAAGCTTAATTTTCTTCCTAATGCAACTGAGTCTTGGGTCCCGCTGTTAAAAAAGAGATGGAAGGAGGAAATTAATGGTAAGAATTACATTTTCACATGAAGTGGCTTTAATTTACAGCCTCTTGTTGTATGGCTTTCTTTTCGCCAAGCCTTCTTTTACACACGCAAATTGCACATTAACCATAACAGACCTGGTTCCCTGAGGCTAATTCCCCCCACTACCTGTATTTCCGTGCAAAAGCAGTAAAAAGCATGCTGACCCAAATATTGACAATTCTGTAACTCAGCATTTAGTAACATAAGATATCACTGAAAAATCAGTAACTTGGTCTGGTGGGGTTAAACTCCATGCTTACTATCTATCTCCATAAGACCAGGCATTCTAACTCCATCTACTGAAGTATATTCATCATAACCTGGAACCAAATTTTAAACTAGGCCTACATAGCAATCCTTAAATGGTATGAGATCTTTGCAAAACAGTGACACATCTGACATACCAATTAAAAACCTTTCGTCAAGTAATTATCATTGTTTTACGACTTATTGTGATCATGCAAGGCTTAAGTGAATGGCATAAAAGGATCAATCAGTTATTTTGGACTCTTTTATTTTGCGCCTTTTAAAAAAGCTTCACTCAGATGAAAATAATAATAATTACCTTGTGGGAAGAAAAATCCAGATAGCCAATAGGATTTAGGCTGGTTATGTATAATCCAGTTGTTGATAAAAGCACATCGGAGGACTAAATCTCTGACCCATGACGCCAAAGGCTTCAAAGAGGGATAAGCAGCTCTTGCCCATAGGCCAGGAACCTGATAATGGAAAAAAAAGTGCAGTTGAGGTTAAAATACAAGTTATTATTACGATCACTATAAACTGTAATGCACATATGATTGAACAAGTGCATTACGAAATCTAGACACAAAAGATATATCTACATAAGTATCAAACAGTGCCATTTAATTTCTTTTTTTCCCTTTGGAGTGCGACTTTTAGACAAAAAGTCATTTAAAATTTGTTGTATGTTTCCATTATCTTAGCATCTTATTTTTTGACATTTCTACCCAATATTATTACACAATTTGATTTTTACTTTTATTATATGTGTTTGTGATTAACTTTATAAAACATTGGAATTGAATTTCCGTGTGGGGATGAATAAAATACTATTGAATTGAAATGAATTGAATGTCGTATTATACTACTATTGTGCTCAAAATAATATATATTTCCATATTTAAGTCTACTTCTTAACCATAATATTCCCTACAAAGGGAATATTTAGTGCTTTGACTTGACTTGACTCAAGAACTTGTGCAAGCATGATTGACAGATCTTGCAGCTTTGGTTTCAATCATGATTATTCTTGTTAGTGACCACCACTTTGAGTGCATTTCAATCAACTCAATATTGCTCTTTGTAATTTAAAAACATAAATTTTTGCCATTTTTGCATGCAATTATTACAATTTAAATGCCGTTTTTCATGGAGCTAAATTTGCCTTTAGACCAACCTGATTGTTGAGGAAAGCTTGATAAACTGTTTCCAATTCTTCACTCATGACAACAAATCCTTTTATTGCCTTTTGTAGTTGTTCTAGAGAGTTCTGAAAAAACAAACAAAAAGACAAAAAACTCAACAAATGAAATACAAAAACAGGAAGTTATAGAATAATCTACTTAATTTTTGTTAAAATTGAAGGTAAGTCTGCCCCTTGTCTATTTTAAGCCACAGTGCTTAACCAAAATATGTTTAAAGTGAAGTAAAATCACTAGTCCCTTGACTTTCGGTTTAAACGTATTTCACTGTAGGCTGCTTATCTCTATCCACTTCAGTTTGATACTTACCTTAATGACTTTAAGTAATTTATTGAAACGGTCAACTTCTTGTTGTAACACAGTAGTCAGAGAGTTCAAGCGGCCCTTCTCGTCCGGCTGGAAATGACAAAAATAAAGAGATAGCATAAAGTGATAAAATATTTCATTCAATTTTGTAAAGATTAGATCAGAAAAATTTGCTCCATACATGTAATCCATTGCAGCAGCAAACGACTACTGGAATTTGCCAAAAATAAAAACAATGCATTAACGATACCATAATTGCCTCATAACATTACTTTAGAATTCAATAATGAATTTTCGTCATATTTGTTTTTTATTTTTCCAAATTCCTTAATTTAACCAAATAATCTCTGTCATTTTATGTTCATTCATCATATTATTTAATTTTCATAAAATATCCATTTCTGCCAACTCAAGCTGCTACTTCTTTTTCCAGTAAATTAAAAGGGTAAAGGCCTCCATTATTGACTTATAAGAGTGACATTGCTGAAGGTCAGAATTTAGACTATGTTGATTTCCCCAAACCCGAAATCTTCCTTATACTTTGACAATCGATTTGCATAGGTTGAACAACAGTGCCGGCAACTAGGCCCACCTGAAACATCTCAGCAGATGCTTGCTCAATGTCCAACTTGTCCATCAACTTCGCCCCAATGTTTTGGGCCAGTTCATCGGCAATTTCATCGTTAGATTTGCCTGTGCCACCTGAAGACATTCTAGGTTGGACATCAAGGATTGTGCCAATCAGTGCATTTGTTTCATTCATTTGGAAAGCAATGTTGGCGTTCTCGTGCATGCCAAAGATTTCCGGCTGGTCGATCTGAGGAAGCTCATCAATATAGGTACGATACTCTGCAATGGTCTCGTACTGTGGGGCAAAGTAGATACCTGCAGGGAATTTATACATAATTGTGAGTTTAGTAAAGCAAAATAGTTCCTTGAAAAAAACATTACAATAATATTAATAGTTCGAAGATGCTACCAATGAGTGTGAAACTAGATCTATGTTATGTATGTGGAAATGTACACAAATTTAAGGGTTACACAATAAAACAATTTACGATAAAAAGTAAGACATGACAAAACATATAAAGCTTCCAACAAATGTCTTTCATCAGATACACAGAAACAGGAACAATGTAATTTACAAATAAAATAAAGTAATATAAATTATAAAACAGAGGATTTAGCTGATAGTCTGTTAACAGTTAAGTCTTGTTTCTTGGAATAGAATTTTGAGCAAGGCAATGCATTTGGGTTCTTCATGCTGGTTTGGTTTTTGATATTTTTTTTTTTGGAGCAGTTTCTGTACAAATTCAACATGTTCACAAAATAAAGCCTGAAGCTTTTTGTTACCGTGTATACTAATGCTCATATCTTATCAGACTTCAAATAATAATTCTGACCTGAAGGAGAGTATTTATAGTCTTGTTCCAGAGTATTTGGTTCAAAGAACGTCCTCAGAATGGTTCGCAAACATCTCTGATCTTGTGCATCAGTCACACGACCACCATATGTGATCTAAGAGGTAAAAAAGCAAAAATTAATTGGTAAGAGTAAGAGAAAAAAAACTGCAAAGGCAGTGGAGTGGGGGTGTGGACAATAGATGTATCTGCATCACATGGTAGACAGCACAGGATATTAATAAAAAATTATAGCCTTAATCTAGTCTACCTCAAACAACACATTCAGAACTTCAGTCACTGTTAGATGTAAGCCTACTTTGACATAGTCCTGATAAGGTTATTAAAAATGGTGCATTCATGGAGGAAAAGTGATCTCATTTGTCTGTGCCTTATATTTCAGATAAAAAAACGAAGCAAAAAAAAACCCCACCTAAAAAAACCCCAAAACATCAACAACAAAACAAACCACAAACCTCCCCCCCCACCACCCAAAAAAAAAACACAACAAGAATAATATATTAGATGTAGAAGCGCTCACAAGCTGTTACGTCATTCATTAAAATAACTCAAGGTTTAGCTTTTTTATTCTGTTTGAGTCAATACAAATTTGGTTATTTATGGTTTTAAATTGTATCACTGTATTCATAATTCATGTACTGCCAATATTGCGTAAGTCCCAAAGTTGCAACGTAACAAAGTTTTGCTATAATTGCGGGATGCGCAAGTGTGTAGTATGTGTCATCATTTTTCTGCTCAATGTGAAATGTGAGACATTATAGCTCTAAGGATCTCATCTCTATACTTCCACAACAAAGCAAAAGCTTACCTCTCCAGTAATGTAGATAAGGGTTGCCCATGGAATGAAGCCATCGGCACAGAACATTTGTAGGTTGAGCAAAGCACATTCCCGGTCACTGTCATTGAACTCATACTGAATTGTATAACAAAGGTAGAGAATGAAGAATTAAACCAAGCATTGGTAGAATCATAATTATTTGATAAGGAAATTTGAAATTATTTATCGCGAAATACCATAATGGTCTCTTCTAAGAACCAAGTCTTCTAGATACACTAGGGTCTAAAGCAGAGTGGTTTCTAATATAAAATTGAGGATTTATGGGATTTTGGTAATTTTTCATCTGACTATTCCCTCAGCCTTCAGATTTTGAAGAAAAATAAATGTAGGGCGGATGATTGAATGGGTGTCTCTTAGTCTCAGCAGTCAAACACTTCTCTTCCTTCACAATTTGGGCTTAAAATGCAGAGGTATGATCTTACATTTTTCCTGTATAGGAAAATTACACAAACATGTGGAAAAATGTTGCTTATAAATCAACTGTTCAATGTGTTGACACTTTATACATTATTAAAAGCAACACACACAGGGTGCTGTAGGCCTACTCAGTGGTAAAGCGTTGGCCTGCTGACCGAAAAGCAGCAGGTTCAATTCTCACTATGGCCACATGCATTTTTTCCTTGTGCACAATTTTTTACTTCTGTTGCTTCACTTGACTGATATGAAAGTGGGTACAGTCTTTGCTGGAAAAGTAATTTGCAAAAAAAACTATCATGCTATTCAGAGAGAGAGATGGTTAAAGTCTGTCACCGTCCACTTCATGTTAGAGAAGCTGGATAAAAGGACTACTTAAGCACCACACAGTTTGGTTGGTTGTAGTCTTTGATTGCACACAGACTGTCTGGACAGATGGATCACAGCTTTACCTCAGGCACCACACTATGATCTCAGAAAGGTAGGATTAGAGACAGTCTTTCACCATGATCGGCAAGGTGGTATTTGGACTCGCTTCGAAATTACTACTCTTTCTGAAGCGTATAAATTGAACATAAATTATTTAAATCTATGTCAATTATGTGTTGTCTTGCAAAAGCATTTTCTTACAGCATGAGTTATGAACTATGTGATTTTATAAAGAAGAAATTGGAACTTGGGACCTGGTTTACTGTATTTTGTTGCCGAGTTTTAAAGTCATGTAGATATTTTTTTTTTACATTTCGTCATTTAGCTTCATGAAGGATTATGCTTGTGCCAGAATGTTCTGTACAAGGACCTATTTTAGAGTAATGTCATTTATTCCCCCGCAGTATTCACCCAGATTCAGAACTACACAAATAATCTGTAATCACATTTGTTAACTGGCTGACCACTTAATCAGATTTTGAGGTTATATTCTAAGCCTGACCTTGATATTCCAACCAAGAGGTCCAAATTTCTTTCTTTCCAGAATGATGGCATGGAAAAAGCAGATGCCAAACACAATACGACGCCAATCCATGCCCAAGACTGCAAGACAAAAGACAAGGAAAAGTTTGAAAAGAAAATCTAGGTCTCCTTTTTACATCATGGGGGCAATGAAATAGAATGAATGATTGGACTGTGCTGTAGAGTTCCCTACCTTCAAAGAGAATGCAGACTTTATAAAATAGAAATCATGAAAAGCAGAGGTGAGTGAAAAAAGAAAATTGCACAGCAATGCCAATCTGGTTAAACATTGCACTGACTTGTAAATTACCCATTCTTTGAGATTCACGTATAAAATAAAGAACTAGGATGTGGTCTTTTATTGATTGATGAAATATTATCAATGGAGGCTGCAAGTCTAATGACTTAAAAATAACAATGTAGAGGAGAAAAAATATACCGCTATACATATCTTATACTTTGAAAATACAAACAAACAGCATGTAAACAACAGCAAGAAAGAACATGTACCATGATCTTCATAGAAGCTTGGGGTGATTTCTGCAAATGCTCGCCTCATATTGGCTCTGATGCCCTTGGGAGGCTCATTGGTGACCTTGACAGAGTTCTGAAGGACAGCAACAGGGAAATGTTTGGCTGGCATGGAAGACAAATACAGGCGGAAGTCTTCGTGGATATCCTCTGGCTTCTCTGATATATTTTTGACAATGTTTTCCATTGACAACATCCATGAAGCAGCTAGATGGCAATTCTGATAAGAGAAAACAGAGGCAATAAATTTAACACACAGATAAGTATATAAATACATACATAAAGCCATCACTGTATATGTCTTTAGAATTGTCCAAGTTTTCTTTTTTGTAATGAACACGATGAATGGTAGCCTACATAATGAATTGAAAAACATTGTATAATTCAACAAAAGATATATTTGGCATGATGTTTGATCCAATGCATCTTAATATAGAATGGAGCCTGCTTAAGCTGCCAAAAACAACTCCTCACCACTCCTAATGGGATGATATCATCATTCTTGACAGTGATGAGAGTGTCATTGGAAAGCCCAATATTTTTATTTTGACTTCAGTTTCAATCTCCTTTTAACATGTTGTGTAGCCTATTCAAACTTTGAAAGTACAAATTTTTAAAATTCTTTTCACTGCCTTTTAAAAAAAAAAGTCCTGTGATACGGCAGTGGTGGAGCAACGGGCCCCTTTCAACCTATGCATATGGCTATATCAGGACCCCCGTTTACGTCTTTCTTCCAATAAAAAGATGACGGCTGGGTCAAAGCCAGATCAATGATCTAATCACTGTCATCTTCACTATGGAGGATATGGGCACAGATAGCTCAATGGTAAAGGCGTCGGCTTGGGACTGGGAGGTCCCGGGTTCGATTCCCACCAGTGACTACTTGTGTTTTTTCCTTAAGTAAGGAAATTTACCTCAATTGCTTCACTCGACTCAGGTGTTAAACGAGTACCTAGCAATAGGCTGGTATTGTGCACTGACTGTGCAACACTTTACTGTATACTCCCCAGGGAGCATGCCTGCTAAGGGATAAAGTTTGTAAAGCGCTTTGAGACTGTTCATAAAATGGTGAAAAGCGCTGTATAAATGCAATCTTTTTTAAAAATATTATGTTGGGTGTTTCTAAAGTGTAGCATGCTTAATATGACATTGTCGGGACTGGAGAATTATGTCGTATTAGGCTGAAAGTCCCTACAGCGATTTTCCCTATAAAACATGGGGAGAACACCCAAAAGTGTGAGAACAATGCAAGCTGTCAATCAGGATAATGTGCAGCTGTTTTGATGAGTATAAGACGCATCTTCTCTACGTAGATGGTGTGATGAAGTCACTGATTGCCATCTGTCTTTTGATCGATAGGCATGCGTTTCATTGGTCAATGGGTGTGTGTTCTGATTGGTCAACAGGTGAGTGTTTTCATTGGTCCTAAACATTAGTCTTTTGGATGCGTCATTTCCTTTAGCCTGTCGATCGACTTTTATGTTGTCTGGACATATATTATTGTCCGCAACGACCCATCAGGATGTCATCTTAGGGTTTTTTTTGTCCCAAAAGTCGTCACTATATGAGGTTTTTCCTTACTAATGTTATTTAAGGAAAAACACGGGACTTTGATTTTATGTTGCTTTAAGCCAAAAGTCACTTTTATGGGTTGTCTTCTTATTTGGAGGCCACTGTAATTAGATGAACAACAGTCATGCCTTTGATTCATTTTTTTTGCTGAATAAATTGAGATGGTATGTGTTAGATAAGATCTGGATAAAAAAAAAAGTACCGGTAACATCGATGTAATAATAAAAAATAAAAGTAACATCAATGAAAGAAAGGTGTTATGTTTAATGACCTGTATTAGAAATGTTAGGGGATGAAAAAGGTAAGTTGGGAGGCAAATGGGTTAAAGCCAATATTTACATTAGCTCTTATGAAGTCTTAATGCCAACAGACATTTGTCTGATGTATTACATTAATTACCGTTTAAAATGCACTTCTGTTCATTTCATCAATTTCCTAGCTTTAAATTTATCTATTCATCTTATGGTTCAGTGCAAATATTGCACTTTCATCTCCATCTTTATCACTGGTTCTGACCAATTGACATACATCTTGAAACTAAACAGTATGCGCAGGGGGCATAAATATAAGAACTTTACAAGAAGTATCTGAATGTTTATACTATAGCAAATCACATTAAAATGTCTGCAGATTCTCACCTGTAAGAAGACCCAGTCTCCATTTTTAGTGGCTGCTGTGATCATCTTTTCTGCCACTGGACCTTGACCCTGACCCAAAGAAATGGACTGGATTCTGTTTATTAAAAGAAAAATGTCCATATGTAAGGTAACATAACTCATAGGAACTAAACCAAATAATAAAACAAACATAAAATGATAAGCTAGGCCAAACTTTTGAAAATAAAGTGAAAATGTGCAAAGAACTTTGAGTTTTAAAAAGTATATAAGACAGACTTCCATAAACCCTGTTTTCAATGATTTACATCTTTGTTTCTGTTTGTCCACAACATAATGAAAAGCATTAAAGTCTTAGTATGGTTGCTTATAAGATGAGGGGACACAGACGGCTCAATGGTATCTCAGTCTTGGGATTGGGAGGTCCTGGATTTGATTTCTGTCATTGATGACTTGTTTTTTTTTCCGTATGAAAATTTACGTTTATTGCTTCACTTTCACTTGAATCAGATGTTAAATGAGTACACCTAACAATAGGCTGGTATTGTTGCGCTGAATGTGCTACACTTTACTGTATATTCACCAGAGGTTATGCCTGCTAGGGGATAAAGTATTTTAAAGCACCTTGAGACTGTTCTTGGAACATGGAAAGCAATACATAAATGCAATCTTTATCTCTTTTTTGTATCTCTACCTTAATTTAAGAAAAACCAACCTTTCTGTGTAGTCTTTTTCTTTGGCAAATCTCAAAAAGGCTCCCATGGGATCTGACCCAGTGGACAGGACAAACACAAGCGGGGTCACAGAATTCATGTTCTCATAAAGCTCAGACAAGTGGACTGCAGGGCTCTCTACAAACTGCTGACCGAGGTTAATGCTGACAAACTTATTGACGGCCAGTGTTGTCTGTGATAGGAGAACAAAGAAAGAAAATAAACTACTAGTAGTAAAACATTACCATTTCTAAGTTCTGGGTACTTAGAGTATTCTTTTTATTATCTATGGGAGTGTTGTCTGTATGCACATATATATATTATGTTTGT
>JAOYNN010155029.1:0-11176 GCA_025770095.1 Goniobranchus kuniei | reverse complement strand
TCTCTCTCTCTCTCTCTCTCTCTCTCTCTCTCTCTCTCTCTCTCTCTCTCTCTCTCTCTCTCTCTCTCTCGTTTTGGACAGACTGCTGATTATGTCAAGGCTTTGAAATTTGCTGTTATGGTAATAAACAGTTTTTGACGTATATCAGGTAATATGCGATCAAGGTCACGCATGACATGAGCGAGTTTGTATATCTAAAATGATATACATCATGAACGATTATCACACCTCAATACAGCAACAAAAGTTTATTTGAAAAAAGGATCAGATATTAAGTGGTAAGACTACAAGAAAATTCTCTTTATTCAGGAATGTAAATCCTTCTGACTTTTTTTGATTTCAGAATTTTTCTCACTGTAAGGAAAATACCTTCCGAAGTTTATTTCCTTTATGCCAGTATGATTTATTTACACTTCTCTGTTATGTTATTTCCAGGCAATTTATTTAAACTTCTGTGTTATATATATTGTCAGGCGATATTTCTAAATGTTTGTTTCATTTTTGCATTTACATCCCTGTCTATTATTAATACAATTTGACAAAGCGAAGCAACACAGCCAAACAAGAAACACAGACAAACGTTATTCATATGCCGAAATCTAAACAATGACAAAGCAGGTCAGCTTGCCTTAAAGATCTATAATCTAGGCGTGCATGCAATAGTTTGAGTTGATGTGGTAGATTCAGATCTTGTCTCGGCCCAGATCCAGAGATGATGCTGACATTGTTGACAACGGATTTGAGCCTGCTGTAGATTTAAAATGTAGATCTAGGTTTATCTAGATTTAGATGTATATATCTAGATTATGTAGATCTAGGGTTGTAGCAGAGATTGAACTCAAACTGATTTGCTTGCATGGCAAAGTATTAAAAAATCTTTTTTTTTCCCCCTCTCTTTTTGGTTAAGGCCTCCGTCACAGGACTGTAAGAACACTTTCAGTTACTCTGATCTTTATAATCTTTGGATACAAGCCTCTGATAGCTTCTACACAGTTGACCTTTTCAATGAATGGTTGGTTTCTCTCCCCTCAATGCGTGCATTTTCACTAAAAAGTAGTCCGACCTAATAAAAAAAAATATTAAGACCCATTACTATACATGAAAAGGTCAGCCAATCAAATTGATTCCAAGCAGGGCGACCCTAGCAACGTTCATGACAACAATGGTAAGAGGGCATTATAATTTCCCTCTCAACCTGGGATACGAGATTGATGCAAGGATAAGGTCTGGAAATTTTACATAAGTGATATTTACAGATGACAAATCTACCTCCTTCAAGTGTAGCTTGTAAATTAAAGACAAGTTTGAAAGGCATGAATCAGTTTTCTGGCTTTCCCTTAAAAATTCATGGGATGGAAAGTAAAGTACTAAGAGGGGTATCACACTATGAGTTTTTAATTGTCCATCTAATGTGGCCAGTGAACATTAGAAGATGCTACTGCACCATCTCAACTCAATTTTTTTTTGATTAAAAGTTGTGCCGAGGAACAAACTCACTTCAACTCAGCTGTCGGTTAATTTGATTGTTCCAGCGGGAAAATAGAGTAACCTTCTGCACCATGTCTAGACGATTGAGTTAACACTGATGACTATGCAATAGATCTACACATTACATTCGTACTGCTATTGTTGAGAACAAAATAATGTGAAAGATTGGAACATACAGTATCATTGAAGTTGATGCCAACTGGACAAAAACACTGATATCATGAATTGAAAACACAGTTTTAATTATTGTGTTGTCAACTAAAAAGTTGTAGTGCGGTAAAGACCTAAAGGTCAACAGGGGGGGAAAACAGAAGTAATGGTCAGTAGTAGAAGGGAAGCAGATGTCATCATCAAGAATAATTATAACTGAGGAATGAACCTGGGGGGTAAGCATTAGTGAAGCAGGTGGATCAGAGACAGCAATAAGAACAAGAGTAAGTGCAGCCTGGGAAATGTGGAGAGAACCTGGGGGGTAAGCATCAGTGAAGCAGGTGGATCAGAGACAGCAATAAGAACAAGAGTAAGTGCAGCCTGGGAAATGTGGAGAGATCTATTGGTAGTGTTGTATGATAAAAAAATGTCAAGAAAATTGAAAACCAAGTTCTATGTGTCAGTTATGAGACCAGAGATGCCGTATGGAGCAGACTGTTGGAAACAGGAATAAAGGAAGAACATATGCTTGAAATAACAGAGATGAAAATGCTAAGGAGAATCAAAGGTGTAACATTGAGGGACATAGTGAAGGCAGAACGATGACAGCTGAGTTATAAAAATCCTAAAAATGAAAATGCAAGGTATTAGAAGGAAAGGAAGACCAAAAGGAAGTTGGATTTTTCATTACCATGTCCAGAAAAATCTATGGGAGCTGGGTATCACTTCAGATTAAATTTCTTGAACTATATATTATTATGTGATATGCTATGTTCTTCAGTGCCTTGAGATTTTGGTGTAAGGCGCTTAACAAGTGATCTTATTTTTATTAAATCTAGAATTGGAATCCAAACATGTGACCTCAACTGGTTGGAATAATAAAGCAAGGAAAGATTGATTGATTAAAAATTTATGTAAGGAGCAGATGGGATTTTGTAGTGACAATAATGCAAGTTCCTATGTTTTATTAGAATGCCAATATATTATTATGATACACAATGATAAAATTGAGTCAAAACATTGCATGTTGTACTGTGAAAGTGGTAGCATGAAATATGGAATTTCTGTGTAGCAAGCTCAAGCTGATTAACTTTTCTTTGCACAGTGAATGACAAGATGAATTGCATGAGAAGAACCACTAACCTTAACCGTAATCCTTTTCGTGCCAGTAGGTGAATAATGAAAATGACCAAACAAATAGAAAATTGAATGCCTTTGAAAACAAATGCCTGTGAAAAATCCTTACTATCACTTACTATGACTTCAAAACAACAGCAGAATTAAGAGAGAGAAGTAAAACCCAGTTCTAATTTTAGTTGTAATCAGTAAAAGAAGATGGCAGTACATTGGTCATGTTTGCAGATAGGAAAACAGTAGAATCACAAAGCAGGTCTTGAGCTGGAAAGTTGTAGGCAAAAGAAAGAGGGAAAGCCCTAAAGAAATCCTGAGAATAACACTTTTAAGAGAGGTGAAGGTGGCGGGTATAGATCCCATGAGTGAACTAATTGAAGCAGCCTAAAGCAGAACAGAGTGGGGACACATTGTTCCTGCCCAATGGGATATCTGACGTCACTTGAAGGATGTGAGTATGAAGATGAATAAGGCTTGGACGTGTTCCTCATTGCTGTTACTCATGCTCTCTCTCAGGAAGACCATTCCTTTTGATTTTCTTCCTTCTTAACCATCCTGCGCCAGGTTGTTTTAGGGCAATATCAGCGCAGTCACTATTAGGATGTTTTTTGTGGACATGCGTTATTCAGGACCATTTTCTTCTTTTCACATCACTGCTGACTTTTTCTGTCCCTGCTTGCTCCAGGATTCTCCTGATGCTTATCCATTGTTGCCATCTTATCCTGAAGATTCTCCTCAAGAGTTTTGTCTGGAAGGTGTCAAGTTTCTCTTCTTCACCCTTTGTTAGTTTCCAAGTCGCAGCCATACAGCAACATTTTGATAGTGCATCATTGAATTAAACAGTTTTAGAACATATTATTTGAGAGATATCATATAATATGCAGACTTCCTAAGTTAGTTCAATTATGTTTATTAATTACCCACCACCACACACACTCACACATATACACACCATTATGAAAACTGAACCACTTTGGTAGCCATGATAGTTTCCTTCCTTGAACATGTGTATACAAGTTAGTGGTGGGCCGATTAAGTGGTGTCTTCGACTTGAGCTTAATCGACCAAATTTATGAAAGATTGATTGGATCAATCCCAACTCGATCTTTGGCAGGCACCAACCCATATCAACTCAATATAGGACCGACGTGATGAAAAGCTCAACTCGTCACCGAATGCCTGATTTTTGGCATGTGGGGAGATGTAATCACTCCGCTAACTTTTAGATGAGGTGGGGGAAAGGCTGTGTCAAGCCACCACTTCATCCCCTTCCGAATCGCTAACACCATGACACAAGACAAGATAGCGAATGCGGGGGCGGAGAGGCTAGACCAACTTAACTCGGCTTGATCAAACGAGCCAAATTAATGTAACCGCATAGGATCATTAATCGGCAACGAGCTGAGTTTTTTTGGATCGACTGAAGTATCTGGACAGCTGGCTCGATTAGTCGATTAAAATAATCCGGCTCTCGCATGGCACTAGTCCAACTTGAGCCAGAGCCAACGCGTTTAGTCGTCAAAAAGCTCAGCTCGTCACCGAAAGCCGAACAGAAAGTAATCTGATCTGGCCTGCAGTGAGATGTAATCACTAGGCAACGTCATGACTGCTTCAGCATTGCTAGGCCGTGTCATCCCATCCTCTTCTCCCCTCTAATCCCTATGACAGGAGACAAGACAGCAACGTTGTGCAAGTCAAACTTAGCACGGGGGTGGAGAAGGTAGAGTATGAAAAATAATAGTATTAAAGGGCTCGTTTATGTGGATTTAAAAAGGGCTGGAAGCCAACTCGGCTGTCGACCAAACAGGCCAAATAAAAGAAAATTCATAGGAGTGTTAATCGGCACTGAGCTGAGGATTTTGGATCACTAAACTATCCAGCCCGCTGGCTCGATTAGTCGATTAAAATAATCGGCTCATGCAGGGCACTACTTTTTACATCAGCAAGAAAATTTACCCCGTTTGCTTCACTCGACCCAGGTGAAAATGGGTACAGCTTTGACTAGAAAAGCACTCTGCAATAGACTAACATTCTATGCAGAGAGTGATGGATCCATAAAATCTGTTACTGTCTGCTTCATGCCATAGAAACCGGGCTAAGCTGTGGCCCCCTGGCTCGAAAGTACTACTTTTTCTTAAATCTACATGATGTTTGTTCATTAAGCTGAAGTTTACTCAATAGCTTTACACTTCAATTAAACTTATTTGAAAATGCAGCCGTCTTAATGTTTCTGATTTTATTGTATGTTAATTTGAGTATTTGACCTTTTGTAGAGTCAGGTATGGCATTATTTATTTCTCAAGATGTCTGTTTTCCTGTTGTATTCCTCTACCAGACACGTCCATTTACAAGAGCAAGTGGCCTGCTGCCTGCGAAGGAGGAAAAATCTCGACCTGCTACAAGTTTTATAACTTACTCTGGAGACGTTTTAGTTTTCAAAACAAATAGTAAGGATTATGAAATACATTATAGATGAATAACAGTTCTTGAATATTTGTATTGATAATAAAAAAAAATGCAAAATATCGTATAGAGTAAAAGGTTTTGATAAAAAAATCTCTTACTTTTAACAAGTAATTATGTTCATGAGTTGCATTTTAGCTGTTGTTGTAATAAAAACATCATAACTATCAAAGAATCTTAATCATGATCGAAAATGAGCCCATTCTTTGGTCTCAAATGAAAGCAAATACACTATTTATCTCAAACAAAAAAAGTCAGACACAACACTGCCTCATGTTTATATTTTAAATAGCATGCATACTTCACGTTAAGGCAAAAACAATGTTTCTTCTTCTTCTTCTTCCTTCTTCTTCTTCTTCTGGATATCTGCAGTAGCCCCACAGTTGGAGGACCAATCCACAGTTAACATAATTATGTTGTGTGCTGTCATCCACAGTTCACACAATCACATTGTACAGTATCACACATATTACACAGACTTGAATAGGCTTATGGGCAGAATGCAGGCACATTTTTCGGGGCAGGCTGGTCATGCTTTTGACCTAATTTAATATTTTCATAATTAGAATCTGACACTGATGATATATAAAACTGGCATTGTGACTGTGCTTTACTGAAAGCATATACAAACTTTGCTTTTATTTCAGAATTAGAACTCTTGTTCACTGCTACATGGGGAGACCACCATTACTTAGGGTTGACTGGTGTGGAAGTTGTTGGCAAAGAAGGAGACGCTATCCCCGTCAGCATGAACATGATTTCTGCAAAACCCTCAGATTTGCGACATTTACAGGGAAATGAGAAAGATGAAAGAACACTTGACAAGTAAAGCAGCTGAGAGACTCCTTGTTGATATTATAGATTATCTTATTCTTATTTTTCTTTCAGCATGTATCAGGTGTTGAAAAATAACTGCCAAGATTTTAGTGGTCTATAAGTAGAGGTCTGAAAGCTAAATTTCTACAGATAATTGCATAATAAATGGAAAAATATATATTGTGTTTTTCATCCAAATTGCATTACAGCAGCAATAAAATTTAGTAAGTTTTTAAGAAGTTACTGAAGGTCTTTTGAAATAGGCAGTATCGACAAAAAATGAGAAATTCCACAGACACATCAATGCTTCAAATGATTGATAGGACCTCCTTTCTGTTGTTTCATTTGTCACAATCTCTTTCTCTATCCTGCTATAGCCTTTCTTATCTCTTCTAAAGACATTTGTTGCCAGTATTCCACAAAATTAGCCTGATGATTCTTTTTTAATGATTTCCAAACACATTAATCCATGGGGTACACGTTAGAAGACTTGGGTGGCCAGCCTTTTACTTTTTTTTTTATTGAAAGTGGTATGATCTCGGATTAAAACAGAATGACAATGAACAAATTTTTTTAATGTATAGATTTAAGATCTATATCGCTAGATCTAAGACCTAATTAGTCAAAAGTGTTGATTTGTCATGATTATTCACAGTATAACTTCTTTGAAATAAACTGAGATTCATAAAATTTTTTCATTTTGGGATTGTGGCTACACCATCTGATAAATTATGTAGATCTGGATCTAGACACAGAACATGGATTCAATTTAAACCTAAATAATATATGTTTCCTCTTGATTAAATAGGTGAAAATTCTGAGCTTTGAGACAATAAATATATTCATTTTGAGCCACAATTTTCCCAAGCAGTTAGGTTAGCAAGCACAATATTAACATTTAAAAAATTGACTCATTGAATCAATCATACCTTCTAGTAGATTGTATTAATTGTGATGAAATTTTTCTAACAAATTGAGTACCTTTTAAGCACTTCTATGACTCTAAAATTGTAAGCAAATTGTTGCTGCAGTCAGAAAATTTTGAACCACAACTTCTTGGCAGTTTTTTTTGTAAACACCCTATATGTTCTTTACCTAATGTATTTGCAAGGAGTTTCATGTTGGATGCCTTTCCTGATACAACTAAGCTTTAGGTTTAGCATATGAAAGAATAGATGTAAAGAAGGGAGGAAAATACTACAATTTAATTTTAATCAGGCAGCAGCAGCTTTTCAGTCTTCTCTCTCTAGGATTTTTAACTGCCAACAGATATTTTACCTGTGCAACTTGCACATCGACATGACCTCTGAGTTAATTTTCCATCTGGGATGGGACAAAGCATGCAAATTTTATCTGCATCATCATCATCATCAGAGGTGGAAGTGCTTGGCAGCAACTTGCCGATCATTTTTCACAATGTGGGCCTGTCAACCACAGCAAATTTGAGGCAGAGTTGATGGTGATGCTGTTAGGATTTTGCCATAGGAGCACAAACATAAAGATAAACTTTTTTTACTCATTCAAGTTGGCACAACAAACAGCAGGCCTTTGACTTAATGAGTTAGCTCTATGTTCAAATGATCCCAGTGTTCTCATTTACTGTTTTATTACAGTTCCTTTATCTTTGAAATACATTTCCAGGGGATGGGGATGTGGAGACTTGAGAATGTTGGTAAGGGGAGGAGCATAGACTTGCTCTCGGGCAAATGGATATAAATTGCATTGGTTTCTTAAAATTGTTACCATTTGGTCACTGATCAAAGAATATTACAACTTTAAGTATGACCCTAAATAATAGCTGAAGTATGTAAAAGATGTGAATGGCTAATTTATCGTGGAATTGTATAAATTCTAAGAATATCTGTTTGATGGCATACATTTATTTTCTACTCTTACTATTCACAACTGGTTTAATACAGGGTGTTCAACATAAAATGCAACCCATGGGAACTCAATGGTCCATTCACTAAGCTTCAGTGCACTCGAAAATCTCATCATTAAATTATTGCCCCATGTTGAACGTCCGTATGTAATCACTGAAATTTATGGGCAGTTTAATACTTATTTGTCAAGTTCTCGTCTGCTTTTCTATCACTTCTCTTGATGGGATTAAATTATTAAATAATTCGATTTTCATTCAAAATTTCAATTAATACATATTATTGAGCTTTATTTTATGTTCATAGACCTATCTTAGCAACGTCCAGCCTACATTTAAAAAAGACTGGCAAGGTAAGACCAAGGTCTAACTAGATATAGATTCAAGAGATCTGAATAGAGAGTGAATCTAGATCCAGATAGATCTGGAATCTGGATCTGCTGAATGTAATATTCCTCTTTTCTTATTTTAATCAATTAGATCTCTATGGATTACTTTATTCTGCTGAATAAATTCATTTAGAAAATTTACACTTTTTCAGCAGATGATATATCTACACATTCAAGTTATAAAACAGAATAGTTCGAAATAGGCAAGTATCATATTGCAGTGAATACAAGTATAGATCGAGCCTACAGGGTGTTTCGATACCTTATCCCCCCCCCTGGCGAGACAAACTGAGGAGGGGCTTGAAGTAAAACTGTATACTATTCAAAAGTTTGACTATTTGTAATCTCAGATCTAAATTTTCATAGGTCTAGGTCTATTTTTATCCTTATGGGAGTGTTTTCTTTGAATGTTGGTATTTGCTGTTTGGTCACCATTTTCAGAAGAAGAAACACGTCAAGTTCATTTGTTTGAGATCAAAGAGTGGTCAAGATCATCACCAAATCTTAATGCTCGTGAACATTCAGGTTCTATCATGAAAGCCAGAGTGGAAAAACCATTATGAACTCCAAAGACAATCTCCACAATGCTCTTATAAGGATTTTCGATGACAAGGAAGTTGAAACTGAACTTTTCATTTCTCTTCTGGAATCGTATTTTACTCGACTTGATGCTGTCAGAAAGCTGGTGGTAGAGATACACTCTGTAGTGGTTTTGAATATGTTAAGCCTATGCTTTCGTATTCAACACGAAGGCCTGAACACATTATGGTGCTGATGCACAGCTTTAACCGAATGAACTCTGAGAAAGATTCCCATGGGTTGTTTTTTTATGTGGAGCACCCTGTACTCAAAGAATTGACAATGAAGTTGCCATGACTTGGACATTTTTTCTGCAAAAACCAAATAGATATTCCAGGCTATGTTGCTCTTTGGTGAATTTCCATATCATGACCTTTTTTTTCCCCCTCTATGTTCATCAGACTCATTGATAAAGTCAATGTAACTTCCCATGACTCCCACATGTGGCTCATTCCATTTACGGAAGGAGAGAACCATTCAGTTACCATTCAGTTTCCTGAGCCGACATTGCTGACTGCTGTAAGAATGTGGAATTACAACAAAAGTCCAGAGGATACATATCGTGGGGTGAGAAATGAAAATTAAATATGATCACTAAATGTAAGACAATGATGAAAAATGGGGAAGGGAAATCTTTGGAAGAAATGAAAGTCATTGATTGATTTAATTGTCAATGGGTTAGGGTAAGGGTTAGGATAAGTTTGTTTGTTGATGAAGAGATCTTATGAAAGAATGGGTAGATATCATTTATGAGACAAACTAATGACCCAAGGGAACAAAGGGAAGGAGGGAAGTTCTTAGCATATGAGACCCATTTGTGAGATAACAAGATTGAGCCTGTTATGGCCTTGCATGGTAATAGTGAAGTGAAGTTGTCATCGACTCGGCCACAGACACACAAGTGTGTTTCGTCCGATATCAGGACTCATCAGTGTGGCTAGAGTATACCTGCTCTCTCCATGGCGGCTTCTGTCGAACTGATGTGGCCTAGGGCCTGTGCCGGAATTGGAAATGACGTAGGCCAGCAACAGTTGTTTCTAGGCCGGCCTATGTAATGAATGTATAGGCTGGAATGGTGTGTTGAAAGCCTAGATCTACGGCAACCGCCACACAAGATTTTAGCAATATTAGGAATCTAAGTCTAGATCTAGATCTAGATTTGTAGATCTAATCTAGATTTAGATTAGATTGTAGTTTAGGCTTGTAATGAAGGTAGGTCTGCAATATTGTTTCATTCATTGAATGTTATGCAAATGAGGCAAAGAGACAAAGAGCGGCCGGACGAAAGCTGGCATAAATGGTGTTGGGGGGAAGATTATTGCCTAATAAAAAGATTTTAGAAAAAAAAATCCCAGTTAATTCAATCTGCTGACTAGACCATCACATTTTATTTCTGGGAACATCAATAATTTCATTTCAAACAGTAAGAAGATTATAAAATTGTAATTTGGAAAGGTCCTGGGGGAGGTTGGGGGGGAACGGCTGTGACCCCCGTACCTGCCCAACTAAATCTCTGATTATCGCTCTGTCGGTATCTACTGCTAGTTCTACTTCCTTCCTAAATTTCCCCTGACAACAGTCTTCATTCATACTCCACCATCCTCTCCCCAACTTTCTTTGCATACACGTAGTCCATACCACATTACACTGTCGAGTGTAAAAGTCTCTCCTGGTACCACTTTACAGTATCGGAATTCATTTGGGTAACTCCGCTTGCAAAGTCGATCTGTGAGCATCTCTCTTCACTGTAATATGAACAAAGTACTTTTTTGTCTTCTTTAGGGCTGTTCATAAACAACGTGGACACATTTTGAACAATGTTTTCACCCACCCCCCTCCCCTGTAGACAGGTGTGGACAAATGACTCTACCCGCCTCCCCCTCCTGTGGATGTCCATGGTATGAATTACAAATATATTAAATTATTATATTGCGAAACATCACATACAAATAAAAAAATCGTTATTATTCTTGAAAAAAGCAACAACATTAAACAGCAAGTAATTGGCAAGTCACCGGTGGATGCCAGATTTTAATGAAATCTGGTTGGGAATTAAAAAAAAGAGAAATTGATGGAGCTGTAAACAAGAAAAAAAGAAAAAAAGAATGGAATACATTACCGGGTACCGGTATGTAATTAGACCATGGAGATGATTTGTGGATGTGAAACTCGTCTGCCATAATTTTCACCAGTACCATTAATTTGTCCACATCGACAAACTGCTGCACCCCCTTCCCCCTCCCCATGGGGACTGGGCGTGGACAGTCCCCCCCCGCCCCCC
>JAOYNN010154918.1:0-11177 GCA_025770095.1 Goniobranchus kuniei | reverse complement strand
TTGATATGAAACTTTGCCAGTGCCCTTGATATGAAACTTTGCCAGTGCCCTTGATATGAAACTTTGCCAGTGCCCTTAATATGAAACGTAGGTAAAGGTATCGTATCTTCACTTGGATCAAATATGTAAGAAGAAAGCCTGTTTTATTGTTAAAGTCAATCCTTTGGATTTCCAATGAAATCATTTGCTGCCGACATAGTACAGAGTGTTCAGACTGTAAGGCATTAATATATTTCCTTTGATCACACACGAGTAAACACACACTTACAAACATGCACCATCACAAACTATATTTAAATGCTAAAAGCAAACATCAAATGAAATGTTGTGAGCCTACAGTCTGTAGTTTCACTGCCACATAGAGATCTAGACCTCACTTTCGGTTCAAGTGAGAGGGCAAAAAATCTTTATACATCGATTGAAGACAGTACATGATACATTTCATCTTCGCAACTTTGTTTTATCAATATAAGATATATAAGACATTTGCAATCAGAAATTAGAAACGACTATAAAAGCGGAATATCTTGGCATAACAATAGACGACAAAATGTCATGGCAACAACATGTTGACAAAACATGCAAAAAGGCTAACTCCAGGCTAGGATTCCTAAGGCAAAACTTGCAGACCTTTCCAAAAAACATCAAAGAAAAATGCTATAAAGTCCTTGTATGACTAATCATGAAATATAGAGCTAGCGTTTGGAATCCACAATCTCAAAACCAAGTTGACAAACTCAAAAGAATACAGAGAAGAGCATGCAGGTTTGTGCATAACATAAAATACATACAGCAGAACTGAAAGCGTGAGCGTAACGATGAAGAATGTTAAATGGCTACGCTTGAGTGTGAGGAGATCTAGACAGAAAATCAAGATCCTTCTCAAAAGCTCGGAAAGGCTAAATAGTCATACCGATGGAAGGTCTCAGAAACAACCCAAGAAAGAACAACTCATATATATTTTCCATGCTAAACGTTCACTTGAACTCTTTCCTACCAAGTACTGTCCGATTGTGGAATTTCCTACCTGGGAACATAAGAAGCATAGAGAACACAGATAAATTCGAGCCACAACTACTGAAAATGACCTTGAGATCAGAATAGGCCCATCCTTCCATCACACACACACAGTTGCGTTTATCATCATTCTCATGAAGCTGTGACTACGTGGATTGGATTGGATTGGATGATAATGGCACTCTGTCCCTTTTCTCATGAGCTTGGACTCTAGGGTAGGGACCTGAAATGGTGTCTACTTCACCTATAAGCTGAGTTGCTGTTTGCAAGTTTGTTTATTTGTTCTTTGTGTCTGTTGTTTTTGTTTTCTGTTTGTTTGTTTTCGTTAAGATTTCTTTAAACCCTTAAAGTAATGCCAGACAAAAATTAAAATCCATCCTCACCTACAACTGCAGCACATGGGCACTGATGCAGACAGAAACGGAAAAACTGGATGCATTTCCGAAAACAACTCCAACAAATCCTTAACATCTACTACACCATTAAAATTTCTAACAAGTCATTGTACAAGAAATGCAATGAAAAGCCTCTCTCCATCTTCATTACTGCAATGAAAAGCCTCTCTCCATCTTCATTACAAAGTCACTGGCGCCTTTTCTGGACATATCCTGAAGCAAAACATAAATATCCCCACTAATAAAGACATGCAACTTTACTCCACCAAATTTGTATTCAAATTCAGAGGAAGGCCAATCACATCTATTGCCACAATCCTTAATAAAGAAATTTCTTGAATTGATCCTACCTTAAGGCTAAAACACGGGAAGATCGTGAACATCTAAGATCTATTGCCCAGAACAGCAAAGAATGGAAACAGCTGACAAAGAATATCACCAAAATGTCTGAGGGGTCTTGCTCCCATGAACAAGAGGCTATCAGCAATTAAACCCATAATCTCACTTGCTTTATTCAAGGAAAGATTACAATTTTAAAATATTTTCTGGCATATGACCAGGTATCTTATTAGGATAAAAAGTCGGCTTTTCATAAGTGACATTTTCTATGACTATACATATATGTATGTATTTTGTGTGATCATTCCATATATGTGTTTGCAACAATCAGATTGAATTTATTCATATGTTTGATTTCAGGAAGGGGTTTCAACGATACTTGTCTGGATATCCCAAATGAATGCAATGTCACCTTGACCTGCTTACAGGAAACACTCACATGCGGCTGTTTAATGGACACGGAATATTACCATGACTTTCAGCACAAATGTCTCACAAGTATGCAACTATAAATAATGGGCAACTTTTTGACATTTCAGTTTGTTTTCCTGTTGTTGTTTTGTGTTTTTAATGGGTACCTGTATGGTTACAGAGCCTTAGAATAATGAAGGTTTAATAATTCTTTGTCTGTAACCCCTTCACTGCCCATACTTTGTTTCTACCTCAACAATCTGCAAGATGGGTAGTCATTTATTTCAACATTCATGTCGCAACAACCATGAAAATAATCCTGGTGTAAAAGCAGATAATACCTGATGATAGTCTTCTAAAAGTCATCAATAAATATCTGTGAGACTGAATTTTCCATAAATAATAGTTTGTGATATAGAATTTGTTGTATTGAATTTCAGGAAAAGGCTTTAATCAAGGCTGTGAAGATATCCCTCATGAATGCAATGACACTTTGACCTGTCTACCAGAGAGCTCAGTGTGTGGCTGTGACGTGAACACGGAATATTATGATGGCTCTAGTTTCACATGTTTACAAAGTAGGAACCGTGCCTTGTAGAACTGTTCTTGTTCCTTTTGATTTTTTGGTGGTTGCGGGGGGCTGGGATTTTTGTTGGTTTTTTCATATGTGGTGCTGCTTAAGTTATGGAGTACAGAGGGATCAAGTAGAGGCGTGGGGTTTCTTACAACAGTAAATGTTGGAAACAAACAGAACTTTAGTGAAACCCCAGTTGGGACAGAGACAAGACAACACAAAGGAGAGAACACAAGAAAAATCCTGCACCAGTTGGACCTACACCTCAGCTGACTCCGCCTTGTCATGAAAAGCCAACACAAGACCACTACCAATGTTTTAAGTGCATGTTTTGAAAGACGTGGTTCATCCAAGCAGAGGCCAGTTCGCCTTATGAGAAATTATTAAGGATGATACGAAACATTCATGTTGTGCCAGCATTTGACAGGGCAACTGCAAATAGACCTTTATCTAGTTTGAGTAAACCCTTAGGACAAAGGCATTTATAATTCATTAAAATCTTTCCTTTTATCTGCATTTGGACTGAGTGATGAGGAACGGGTAGCATAGCTTTTCACTTTCCAGGGTCTCTGGGAACATAAACCATCAGAGTTGACTGATTCAATGTTATCACTGTTAGGATCACATGTGCCATGTTTTATGTTCAGACATTTGTTTGTTTTTGTCCCAACTACCTGAATTTGTCAAAATTCCCATTTCTTTGTCTACCACAACCAACCCAAGGGAGTTAGCAAAAGAAGCAGACAAAGTAATTTTTATCCCCCTAGACTTCCAATCCTAAGGGTTGAAACAGACTGTAACCATGTTTGATTCATGTTTTGCTATCAAGAGGTCATCAAGACGTGAGAAGACTGGTTGTAGAATATTTTTCTATCGACAAGGTTAACCTTTTTTGCTGCTCTTAAACGCTTTTAATTCAAAGCATGTATCGGGAGATTATTGGACCGATAATGTTAGTGCGGTGGACACAGTGTGTGAGCAATATTGAGAGAAAGAGATGTTTCCGTGCTTCCTCTTGGCGTAAGACAAGATCACTGGAATCAAGTGCTGACATTTAGGGGAAGTGTGTCTAAAATGGTTGCAGTGTTTTGCAAGCCTAATGCTGTAATAAATACCATCCGGGCAAAGACACCTACTCACATTAAAACAGAACTTTGCTGGTATCATGTATGCTCCTGTGGTGATAAAGCCTTGAACACTGCAAGCAAAACCAACAATTTATTTCTCATCAGAATCAGGGAATCTCCAAGCAGGGTCAACAGAAACTTCATTCTCTAATACCTCTGCTGTTAGCCCGCAATTAAACCAAGTGTTTTTATTTGATGAAAACTTCAAAAGAAATTTTATTGTTGACACTGGGGCGCAGATATCAGTCCTGCAATCGAGAATAACAGATCATGGTGAAAATTGTAAAGGCATGACCTTATTAGCAGCAAATGGCTCTGCGTGCGATTATTTCCTACAGTCCTCACACTGTCACTCATAAATTCAAAGGCCAATGTATCAAGGTGACACTTATGCTCAGGCAAAATTACCTATACTTGATGTGGATTATCTTTGACAAAACGATCTTCTTGTCGATATACGAGGTCGTCAACTTATTGACTCTAAAACCCGTGGTATTTGCCATGTTCAGTCAACAGTGTCACTGCAGAAGAATTAGTCCCATTCAAAACTGAGGGTGACATGTCCAAAGTAATTGTAAAAGAATTTCCAGAAATTTTGAAGCCCTCATTTTGAGCGGCTAAAGTAAAACATGATATATTCCATCACACCAGCACAACAGACCCTTCCATCCACTCACTTGCTCATAGATTACCATCTGACAGATTATCAGTCACCAAAAATGAATTCCTAAAGATGGAGCAGATGGGTAGAAGTCGATGTTCAAGTAATCTGTGGTCATCTCCCTTACTTATGGTGTCAAAATCAGACGGTGAATGGAGGCCATGCAGGAATTATTTAACGGTGCCACGATACAAGACAGGTACCCAATTCCTCACATGCACGACTTTTCAGTCGATTAGCTGGAAATATGATTTTCTTTCACCTCGACCTTGTAAAGGGGTACCATCAAGTACCTGTCTCAAAAGAAGACATCCCAAAAAAGGCAATTATTACACCTTTCAGACTCCGGGAATTTCTTAGAATGCCTTTTGGTCAAGAAGATTCAGCCCAAACCTTCCAAAGATTTATGGACACTGTTTATGCAAGACATCAGTTGTGCATTTTTACATGGATGACATACTAGTGGCCAGCGAATCTGAGGAAAAACACTTGAAAGATTTAAGAACAGAATGGGAGTGTTTCATCCTACATTGTTTCATTAGAGTAGTGCTTGTTTGTAGTAATCAAAAATGATTTCCTCGGACATTGAATTACAACCCTTGGTATTTCTCCCTTCTCTTCTAAAATTGAGGCAATCACAAATTTCCCAGAGCCAAAAACTGTCAAAGGCCGCCAGCAGTACCTCAGTATGGGTAATTTTTTCCATTGGTTTTTCCCACATTGCCACTATTCTTTCACCAATCATAAATCCCTTGTTTTAGCTGTATCAAAGATCTTAGATCCTTGGTCTCCTCAACAACAATGTCGACTAGCTTTCATCTCAGAATTCACCAAGGACGTCCAATATATTGCAGGGACGTCTAATATATAGCTGGGAACAAAAACATAGTAGCTGATTGCCTGTCATGACCTATCCAAAGTGTCTCACTAGGAATTGATTATGTCGCGATGGCCAAAGCACAGTCTGATACACTAGATTTGACAGCAAATTGTCCCCTGAAAGACTCAAGCTTGAAACTTACTTGTGTCAAATTAGAGCCAGAGGGTCCAACAACTATTGTGTGATATGTCTATATATCAACCTGAAACAGCCGTGCCAGCACAATTCCAACGCCAAGTTTTCGACATCATCCCTTCTATGTCACACCCAATAGTAAAAGATAGTGAAATGAGTTTCAAACAGATTCATCTGGCATAGACTAAACAAGCAGGTTAGTCAGTAGGCCAAGGTGTGCATCGATTGCCAAATGTCCAAAATACATCATCATATGAAGGCAGCCACTCAAAAATTCCTTGTACCAGATAGTAAATTCAGTCATATCCACATTGATTTGGTTGGACCATTGCCTCCATCTGAAGGATATACACATCTTTTTACAATGATCAATCAGAAACATGCTGGCTGGAGTTGTCTATTTGAAACAAACCTCCTCAACAGAATGTGCAAGGCATTAATTGATTCATGGATCTCCCGTTTTGGAGTCCCTTCAGATATTTCATCTGACAGAGGATCACAGTTCACGTCCCAAGTAAGGACTGAAATAGCCACAAAACTGGGCATGAAAGTTGAATGAATAAATGAATAAAAATATTTATAGAGTGCCGAAATCCACAAGGTCCTCAGGGGCGCTTTACAAAGTATATATACATAGAAAATTAAAGACAAAACTACATAAAAATAAATTAATCAAAATACATACTTTAAAATTTCATCTTAATATAATAACACAGTCATACATGATCCTAAAACAATATAGCCATCAAAAACATGAATTAAAAATGTGTGTTTTCAAATGTTTTTTTTAAATTTCAAAATTTTCAGCATCTTTTAAAGAATTGGGCAAATTGTTCCACAATGTGGGTGCTGACTTGTTGAAGATTGTTGATTTACTAAAAAGAATGACGAACAGGTTTTTATCTTCAGATCTAAGATGTCTTGGGGGCTTATAATGACTTACAGGTTCTTGCAAATAAATGGGGGCAGTCTTATTAAAACATTTTAAAGAATAACATAAAATTTTTAAATCTATTCATTGTAAAACTAGCAGCCAGTGTAAGGTTTTTTTTTTAATGGGGATCACATGCTCTCTCACATCACAATTTACTGTCAACCTTGCTGCTCTATTTTGAATTTTTTGAAGACGTTGAACGACATAGTTAGGAGAAGATTTAAACAAAGCATTACAGTAGTCTAAATGGCTGAAAAATAAAGAATGTCATCAAAGTTTTCGTTGTCTCTTCGTCTAATAGATGTCTATTTCTGTAAATTTTATGCAGATAGAATTGACAAATTTAAACTTCTTTATTCGCATGTGCTTCTGTAGATAATCTAGAATCAAATAGTACACCTAAATTTCTTACATTCTCATTATTCACAACATCAATCTATTTACCTGCAATATCTAAGAATTCTATTTCTGTCCTATTTCTGTTGTTTCCGTAAAGAGATATAATTTCAATTTTTTCTTCAGTTTTAAGCTTTAATTTATTTCAAATCATCCATTTACTGATATTGGTGATGCAGCATTCAGCTCTGAAGATAATATCATCTGCAGTTTCATTTGTAATTGGGAAATAAATTTTGGTAAAGGTGACAGTCAAGATCATAAGATGAAATAATTCTACTTATGGGAGTGTTATATAGAGTACACAAGATGGGTCCCAAGACAGAGCCCTGAGGTACACCTTATAACAGTGGAGAAGTGTCAGATATACAATTTTCAGCAACAACAGATTGAGTCCGATTTGATAAATATGATTCAAACCAAACTAAAACATTGTCCCTTATTCCGAAATCCGAATTCAGTCTATTTGAGAGCAGCCTTTGATCTATAGTGTCAAAGGCTGCACTCAAATCGAGCAGAATGAGTATCCCAGTTTTCTTTCCCCCCGCAAAATTTACAATATCATTGTGGACTCTAATTAATGCAGACTCAGTGCTATGCCCCTTACGATAAGCTGATTAAACTTTGGATCCAAAATTGCCCATGCCCAGATAAAGGTCACCAAACTACAGCATTTTGCCCACAATCCAACAGTATCTTTGAATCTCTTAATCAACTCAAAGACAGTAGACTGTGCCATTTGTTCTAATCTGGGGAAACTTTCTCGAAAATGGTCCCTAATGGTGTCAGTGTATCCGTCAGCATGAAAGAAATTCTCTACTAGGAACACTTTATGCTCAGTAAAGTATCTCATCCTCTGTTTCAGGCACAGAGAGAGTATTTGAAACTAAATATCAGATAGGAGGGGGTTCAATTTTAAAGTGATCACTGTTGCAGCTTTCACAATAATGAATTATTTGAAGACAGGACTTGCGTGAAGTAACAGATCCGACTTATGGCTGTCTTACCTATCACAATCGTCCGATAAAAAGTATTCACATGTGAGCACAAAAAGAATGGCCGAATCAGTGCTGGATAGGCTTTGATTTGTCATGGATTTTGGACAATCTGGGTATTAGGAGCGTCTCAAGACAGTATGTACATGGTCAACTAAATAAGTTGAACTCACAACAGCAACATTGAATTCAGTCAGTAGGTGTGTGTGTGTGTGTTTGTTTGTATGTTTGTGTGTCATGTGTTAGGAAAGAAAAAGTTGACAATACAGTCAGGCTGACTAAAGGACACTCTGTATGTAATTAGAATTCACATGGTCTCTACTTACTGAAACTATCTACCCTGCCACATTTGGCGTCAGATTTTCCCGATTTTTCATAAGTTTTACAAGTGTGCCGCATATTCAGTTCTAAAAACATGCAATTTAAATTCATTAAAGTCAGCCATTAATTAGATGAAATGAATGCTAAAGCACATTACATTGAATTATTTATTCCATTTGATGTCTTAAGATTAACAATGTTATTGTGTTCATTATGTTAATAAAGACAGCGAAGAATTTAAGAGAAAATCTAGGAATATTTTCAGATGTGATTCCCTTTGTGTGCCTCACAATGTTTCCAATTCAGATTTTAAAGGCTTCTTACATGACGTGAAATATTGTTAACTGCAAATAATTATTAAATTTAGAAATGTAATGTGGTGATACATTTCCCTTCAGAAAAGAACATTTAGAGTGACAGAAATTACACTCAAAATCCTAGGAGAGAATGTGTAGATATAAGGATAATAAAAGCCAATGTCTTGTTTTCTACAGGTAAGAATCAAGGTGACAGGTGTTCTGATACTACAGAATGCACATCCAATCTAGAGTGTATATCTGGAGTCTGTGACTGTAACAACATAACAGTCTTCTATCATTCCAATACATTCCAGTGTGAAGAAAGTGAGTCTACTAGCCATGTTGGGTTTTTGGGTTTTTTTTTACATTTAATTTCTTGTAACGTATTGAAACATTGAAAATCAAACAGATTGATGTTCACAACTGAAATCCTGCAAAGGAAATGTGAGACAGAATCTTTCTCTTGTACAAGTTTGAAATGATTTCGGTAAGACAAAACATCTGTACAAGGCAATATAATTTTGATGATAACAAACTTCTGTTCCTTTTCTCATGGACTTGGATGTTTTAAAGAAAATTTAGACCTGAAAGATGGCTACTTTTTTTTAAAAGCCGAGCTGTTTTTGTATGGTTTGTATTTTAAATTTTGGTTGTAAAACTTTTGGATGTGTTTAATTTCTACCATCAAGTCCTTTCTCGACTCAAACAGCAGAAAGGTTATAAAAGTGAAGATGTGTCCACTGTCCTCTGTTTGGCCCCATGGAGTGTCCTGAAAAACTAATACAATTAACAAACAAATAAGACAGTGAAGATGCTACCGATAGTTGTGGGAACTTTGCTTACATTACTCTTTCCCTATCATGAATATATAATCATTCCACTTTGCCATGGATCAATAATTATTCCACTATGAATGTATAATCATTCCACTTTGCCATGGATCAATAATTATTCCACTATGAATATATAATCATTCCACTTTGCCATGGATCAATAATTCTTCCGTATGAATATATAATCATTCCACTTTGCCATGGATCAATAATTGTTCCACCATGAATATATAATCATTCCACTTTGCCATGGTTCAATAATTATTCCACTTTACCATGGATCAATAATTATTCCACTTTACCATGGATCCATAATGCAGGGCTGTCCACCGTCCCGCATTTTGCTGGACAGTCCCGCATTTCAACTTACTGTCCCGCCGTCCAGCATTTCGATGGACAGTCCAGCATTTCAACTGTCTGTCCGGCCTATCAGCTGACTGTCCCGTAACGTTGTAATTTTTACAACAAAACAATCAAACAGAGACCTAAATCAAAGCCAACCTGGGCCGACCAGGGTTTTTCACTTTGATGATCAATGAATGTGACAGTAGACTACTTGCATCATAGTTTAGATCAGTGCAGACGTTGACAGACATGGCTCCCGTTTGCGAGCGTTCGCCTTAGGCAACGGGCACAGGTCTCGGCCGAGCCCTACGCGCCTCATGAGTTCCATTTTCCTCTTTCACTTATGTGTACCATTGGCATCAAAGCCCTGTTTAATTTAAAGTACATGTATCTGATCTGATGACATGCACCGGCTTAGCTATTGGCAACTACCATTAACCCTCCTGCCCTCGCTGCACCCCACATCCCCTGTAAAAGCAACAACTTGCAATTGCAGTGGCCTATATATCTATAGGACTAGATCTAGTTGGATATAAACCCAGGTAGGCGTGTACGTCGTGTATGTTATGGCTTTGTGTGTGCGTGTGTATGCATGCACGGCCTGTGTATGTGTGAGAGAGAACCCCCCCACCCCTACAAACACACACTCAAAGCAATAATAGTGTAATATGAAATCGAAGGCCATCAATTTCAGCTAACGCCATGCAGATGAACAGGGTGTGTAGATCAACCAAGTCGGGTTTTGCTGACACACAATAGCATGTTGTGCCCAGGTGCATGTGTGTTAGCGGTATATTATGTGTCTGTTAAGTGTAGGCGAGAGAGAAAGAGGGGTCCTTAGAGATGGACATCTTCACAAACACTCAGAGAGAGTGAGAGAGAGAGACGTAGTATAATATGTACGTTGGACTTTATGACACGTGCATAGTACACACTACACACATAGTAGAAATTACATGTAGATCTACTATACTGACACGATGACCATGAGTCCTTTGCTTAGGTCCGTTCCTTTGAGCCCACTGCCCCTCTAAGTCTAGATTTAACCCCCTGCCCCCAACATACACACACATACGGGGAAAGGGAGAGAGAGAGAGAAGGGGGGATTGTACTAGTGGGATGATTACAGGTATGGTGTAGTCTAGTACCGGTACACATTTAGGCCTTAACTGCTGATTCGATGAGCGAAAGTGTGCGTTGATGGGCATAAGCCTTTTACTTTTAGACTTCTTTTCACAAACTGAGTCGGATGTTTCGATGATTACCATTGCGGTTATCACGGAGAAAAAAATACAATGTAAAACCGCAGAAACAACATCTTTGACGATCTAAGAATCAGTGCTGGTTGTGTTCTACTTCAACTCTGGCTTGAATGTGCTGATTACTATTGTATGTGTTGTCAATATGACCCTGCGCAATCAAAAGCATGTCATCAGTATTCTTATGATCTCTCTCTCTCTCTCTCTCTCTCTCTCTCTCTCTCTCTCTCTCTCTCTCTCTCTCTCTCTCTCTCTC
>JAOYNN010154807.1:0-11177 GCA_025770095.1 Goniobranchus kuniei | reverse complement strand
TAGAATGGCCACTTATTTGCCTCCTGAAACCTTCCATCGACTCCCCCCCCCACCTCCTCCCTGCCCCCAGCCCCCAGCCATCTGGGGTGACAAAATAGATCTTGACAGAAAGATGGAGGATAGACTAGAGCAGAAGCTCTCTCTCGACCAATAGTCGCCTTGTACTAAATGCATAGGGAGATATGGCATGAAGCCTATTCTACACCACTTCAGTTGAGGAAACCAGAGCCCACAAGGACATATTTCAACAATTTGCTCATACTAAATACATTTAAGGAGATAATTACTGATTCACTAAACAGGGCAAATGGAAACAGCTTATCAAAATAAACTGTATGTTGAAAACATGTGTTTCTCACTGACCGAAAGCCACCTTGCATAAAGATCTTACCTGTACAGTTTCCAGATTATAGTAACATTCAATGTCCTTAAGCATCTGACTGCAGAGGTCAAAGGCCAAAGTCAAGCCAGCAAGTGGACCGGAGGAGCTGTCTTTTCCTTCTAAGGCCAACAGAATTTGCTGCTTCTGACGTGTATCATGTAAGGTTTCAAAAGAGTTCCAGTCAATGACAATGTCAAGTTCAAGGCCATAAAGTTGCTTTCTGATCTGTAAAAAATCAAGTTGTGTGGCGATAAGGTTAATTTATATGATTTGATACTGGAAACAGGTTGATTGGAAAATTTCTGGGTATGTATATTCTCCTTCTTCTTCTGAGCTTTGGCAACCAATGACATAATGCTGACAAATGTCGCTGCACTGTATTGTATGTTCTCATCAGTGCCCTGAATTCACTGAGCTTCTCAGTCGACACCATGCATTCTGGCAGTGCATTCCAAACTCTGGTGCCGTTGGAGAAGAACTTGATGATACTTCTCAAATGAAGATGCATGCAGATCAGAAGTTGCAACGTTTGTTTGGTGGGATACAAATTATCTTCATTTAAATGTCAATAAAACCAAAGAAATATTCATAGATTTTAGAAAAAAAAAAGAAATTCACCTTTAATCATAAAAGATCAAAGATCACATTAGTAACATGACAGCATAAGCAAATAGACGCATGAACTTCATTAGAAAACTGGGTCAGTTTAAAATGGATAAAGTTACTTCTTAAGAGCATTTAATCCTTTTGCATAACTTTCTGAGGATATCCAAACAGAGTACAATCTGAAATTGGATATAATTATAAAAGGAGCCACTGGATTTACCATTGAAATCAGTTGTATGTATAGATGACATTTGAGAGAAATATAACTAGAGGAATATATTACTGATTCCACAAGGACCTTAAACACCCTTCGTTCATCCGTAGTGAAGACAAAATCAACAACATGACAGATTCCTTTCAATTAAGACAAAGACGGAAAGATATCGACAATCTTCTTACTGACTGGCATTCGACTTTTAAATAAGACAATTTCAAATTTCAAATTTTTATGTCAATATAATATACAAATTTGTACCTCTGTCTGCTTGTTTAAAAACCCAGAATTAAATTGTGATCAATATGCATATCATGTGATGAAATGTTTAGGTGTCCAGTTTTTTCATAATATATCAAACTTTGTTTATGACTATGATTTTTAATGCTTATCAACAATTTTAGTTATTGGTTTCCAGTTTGGGTTTTTTTATATGTCTGTGAGACAAATTTCCTCTTTGGGGATGAGCAAAGTCATTTGAATCTGAATTTGAATTTGAATTCTAGCCAAATTAATTCTATATTCTTTACATTATATTCTAAACAGAAAGGTGTTAAACAGCTAAAAGGGACCATAAAAGAACATTCCAGATTGAATTCTACAGATTTTCCTAAAAAGGAGCCAAAACAGGAATTTGAAAACTAATTATTTCTGGAAAGGATTGTAAAAAGACTTTTTAAAAAGGCATTCCCAGAAGATAGTCACACATAAAATTTCCCTGAAAAAGTCTAAACAAAGATTTAAAATTTACCGGTAAAAAATATTCCAAAAAAAAACAGAAAATGGTATTTCAAGATGGAAATTTTGAAGGAGATCTGATGAAATGAGAGTTCAAAAAGATATTTAACATTTACCTTTTCCTTGATGGACTGGATGACCTTGTCTTGGATTCGTTCTTTCAGGCCAAAAAATGCAGACAGCTCAACTGGAAATGGGGCTGTGATGACTTGGAAAGTGCCTTCTCCTTTGCTATTTGTAGCTTTCTCGACCTAAATAATATTTAATTAATTATTATCATTCTCGTCATCACTGCCATTTCCATCATAATTACCATCATCCTCTTCAAATCCTCCTTGACATTATCATAACCATGACTATCATTGTCCCAATCTATTGAGGTAACCATATCCTTTTTATATACAATTATCAAATTTTGATTTCGCAGGTGTGAAGTTAAAGGGAAAAAAAAAACAACCAAAAAACCAACCCTGTAACTGCGGTAGCTGTACTTTATTAGCATTGCTTTTAGAAGTATTTTCATGGAGTTTGCATGGAGTTTACAGGAAAGGTATATGAAGGTAAGACAATAAATAGGTAAATAAAAAAAAACAGCATGCAAACAATGCTAATTACACCAAAGACCTGCTTTGCTCCATTTCATACACAAGCACTGTCTTTGCCTATTTTTTGGAGTGTTTGTTTCTAATCCTGACTCTGCTGGGAAAAATTTGCATATGGAAGCAATTCAAGGATATATTGCAACATAACATTGTAAGAACTAAGTGAAATAGAAATTTCCTATGTCATTTAGTCCTCATCATGGTGCTGAGTTTAAAAACAATTCTCAGGTCTTCCACAGCAGACTGAGGTCAAATATTTTAGTGTGACAGCAGATGAAAATGACCCAAACGACAAGACAGACTGAGGTCAAATATTTTAAGTGTGACAGCAGATGAAAATGACCCAAACGACAAGACAGACTGAGGTCAAATATTTTAAGTGTGACAACAGATTAAAACTAGCCAACGACAAGACAGACTGAGGTCAAATATTTTAAATGTGACAGCAGATGAAAATGACCCAAACGACAAGACAGACTGAGGTCAAATATTGTAAGTGTGACAGCAGATGAAAATGACCCAAATGACAAGACAGACTGAGGTCAAATATTTTAAGTGTTTGACAGCGAATGAAAACGAGCCAAACGACAAGACAGACTGAGGTCAAATATTTTAAGTGTGACAGCAGATTAAAATGAGCCAAACGACAAGACAGAGTGAAGTCAAATATGTTAAGTGCGACAGCAGATTAAAATGAGCCAGATGACAAGACATCCCTATACCTGTATAGTGTCATGAATTTCATTCAATTTTATCTCTGTGCGAGCGACTTTCTCAGATGCTGGTGTAATACAGTGTAGAACAATCTTCTGAACGTCCTTCCAAGCCTCAGAGGTGCCAACTATGTCCTCATAGTATCGTCCTAGCACAGTTTTCGATAACAAAAGGGAGGTAAGCCAGGTGTCATCGACTCCAAGTTGAGTAATGGCCGTCTGCATGCTTCGATGGTTCACCTGGTAAAATATTTTGAATAGTGCTAGAGATTGAAATAAGTTTAAATGAAAATTTTCTGAAATATCATGACAAATGGAATATATTTTATGTAAAATGAAGAGGTTTTTAAATCAGATGGCATCCTGATAACAATCACAAAAAGACGATGCCAGTATTTTGGACACATTGTGCACAAGGAACCATCATGGTTTTAAAAAATCTGGAAATAGGTGTAATGTGGCAATCAAAAGTGCAGTCAACCAAGAAAAATATTGAATAGAATGATGGATAATGTCGTAGATGTCAATTTTGGAGAGAAGGGGCATGCGGAATAGGACAAAGGAAATGACTGCTATATATAGCCTTAATCTGGATATCAGAAGGGAAACGAAAACAGGGACAGTGGAGCAGGAGAGAAACAAAGCATCAAATGATAGAAATAACTGGAAAACATCAGTGAAGGCCTTATGTGACACAAGTCATGAAGGAGCAAGTTAAACAAATAACAATCTAGAAATTTGGATAATTAAATATAGATTAAAACTCAATTGCCATTAAATGTTGACGTATTCCAGTCTCAGACTCAAAGGAAAATTCTTTTTATGAAGTGCTTTCAGGCTTCATCACTTTAAATATTTTTTCTATTAAATATCTTAATGTTTTGGCTCATATCTGATATAACTTACCTCAATTTGTCTGCCCATGAAAGAGTGTGGCATTATGTCCCTTGGCAAAAGTGTCTGGGGAAATGAATTCTTTGAAGGCTTCTTCAATAGGAAAAGGTCCACTAGAGACAGACGGTTGCTTTCATAGTCAATTGAATCCTTCCACTCTCTGTCTCCTATGCGACTCTTTCCCAGAGTCCATTTGACTTCCTGTGGCAAACAAGAGGCCAAGTTGTTTAGGAAAAGAAGACTTGTGACTTGATTCTGCGAGTCAAAGGCATGAGCAATGGTGTCAGCCAGCCCCTTATGTCCAAAGCCAATCGCAACGTCGAGAGCTGAATACTCGCCCTTGTACTTGACCTTAGAAATCTCGTCCCCGTTAAGTTCCAGAATCTTTTTAACGACATCCAGCCTGCCATAAGCCGAAGCATTGATGAGGTGTAAAACTTTGGTGGATTTGTCTAGAGAAGGAGAAAGTTTGTCATAAAGATAACAGGCTACCTCTGAGTTCCCTTTCTTTATTAGAACATCCAAAGCCTCAAACCGGGTCATACTACTGAGTAAAAGGAACAATTCTGATTTGAATCCATTCTGTGAGTATTGCATTGCTGCCAGAGCAGAAGTCAAGAGGTCACGCGATGCACCTTTCTGTTTCCATTTGTGAATACTGTTGATTGGATGTTCCTTGTTGGCTTTGTTACCACGATGTGAGTAGACTGAGAAGCCGGAGTCCGTCCGATGACGCTGAAATATGTTTCGACCTTTGCCATTGAGTGCCACCTCTGCACTTTCCAGATATATTTTGGACCAACCGATACAGCAATCTAGCAGACAAAGTACACACCAAAATGTTGTTGTGCTGTGATCATGGTGAAGTTTTTCTGCAAAGCGCAAGCCATTCAGGAAATACTTGGCGGTAACATGTTTGCCCAATGCGATTGCTGTGGTGGCAGGTATCAAACCATCTTTGTCTTGGACTTGGAGGAAAGTATGATCAACATCCTGGGTTACTAATTCCACAATGTCTTCATTGTCACACCTCGCAGCAAAATGCAAAATGGACTCACCTGTTGAGGCATAACGCCATTGCACAGGATAATACTCATTCACTAACATCTCTACACATTCAAAATTGGAATTTTCAATTGCTACACAAAGCGGAATTTTGCCTTTTAATTCCTTTTGAAGATATTCTTGAAGACTGAGTCTGGGCTGGGCAGAAATCAATTGCATGATAATTCCAAGAGTCATGAAGCATCCTGTCTTAGCACACAAATGTATTAAAGGATACTCCGCATAGTTTAGAAGCATACAGGCAACCACAGACTCTTGAGCAACTTCAAGTAAACAGCGAGCAGCTACATCATTTCCTTGTTGAAGCAGATCAACAACACTCATGCCCCTGCTCCTTGTACCTGCTGGGGCCATAAGCAGACTGTTTTCCTCTCCCATGTCGGCATTGGACTTTAAGAATCGTTTCAGCCAACTCTGCGTTATGATCATATCAAATCCAGAACCTTGCATGGCTCCATATGAAGTGATCATTTCCATAGCAAGATCAGTATGACCAAAGGCACGTGCAAGATCAAGGGGAGACCATCCCTCAGGGGTCCTAAAGTTGATGGCATCACTGTCACGAGAAGCAATCTGTTTAATCAGCCTCGATTTACCGTGCATACTTGCATAATGGACAGCGGAGAAGCCACTGTCGTCAGAAGCACCCACTTTGAAGTCTGGAAGATCAATGAATTTAGAGCACACCATTCCATTTCCACGCCGAGCAGCAGAAAGATAAAGCCAGTGGCAAATCCTAAGTGTGACGAGCGATGGGGCTGAGTAGTGGGCAAATTGGAGCAGGTTATCTACGATTGGCTCCATACCCTTGTCAAATGCCATGGCAATGCTTTGTAACATGTCTTGCTTGCTTGGATACATTCCTGTTTCTTCCATTGTTTGCAGAATGAGACTAGCAATGACAGCATCGCCACCTTCTATGGCACAATCTAAAGCCAATCTAGGATGAGGCGCATATCTCCCAGGCACTCCCTCAACCCGAACATGCAATGGCATTTTGAAAAGTAACAAACGATTAGCAATGGCTCGATGTCGTCGCTGACAGGCAATGCACAATGCTTTTAGCATCGCCGCTTGGACTGTGGCTGCTTTGGTGTTCATCTCCGTGACGCAGATTGTATTGATAAAGGAAATCTCACCAGTGGTTGCCGCCTTGAAAATTGCATCGTACCACAGCTCTGAAGACTCCAAAGAGACATTGTTTCGGGTAAAGTCTTGAACTATCATCTCTAACATTGGCAAAAGATTTTTCTTAATGGCGGCAGAAATCGTTCTTGGCAAGATTTCTAACCTAACGACATTTGACATGAGTCCTATGATTTTCATTCTTTCAGCGAGTCCTGGTTTGGGGACATCATTGACCAATCGTGTAGGAGATAAAATAAAAAGCAAGTCCAGAAGAGTGGCACTGTGCACAATCCTTCTTTTGAAAATCTCAGTTTGCTTCATTTCATCCGTTAAAATGCCCAAGACAGCGGACAAGAGGTAGTGCTGACCAGTTGCTGCTATTGTCATTAGAAGCCGATTGTTTACATCACCATTGCTATGTTTGATAGCCTGTTGAATGAGCATGCCAATTGTTTCTTCATCGAAAGAAGACTTTCTTCCAACAGTTGAGAGAAGAGTTCCACGCATATTTAATTTCTTCATGGATTCAGTCATGGGTAAAAGCATGATTTTGATACCTCGAATTGTTTCTTTGGCAAGAGTAAAGCGATTGAGCAGGCGCTTCAATGTTTTGTGGTTAGGGTCAAAGCCATACTTTTTCATTATTATTGTACAAAGGACTTCAATGAAAGGGTCATTCTCATAAGGTCCAAGGTTGTTTTTAATACAAAAGAATGTTGATTCAGGGCAGTTATTCATTAAAGAGTACACCAATGGGGAAAACGTTGATCTATCCTCTCGATGGACTATGAACAAAGGACAGTCTAGAATGCCCTTTAGTAGTAAGGTATTACCGTAGGTACAAGCTGCGTGAATGAGGGTCCCCCTGTTGATTCGAGTAAATTCAACCAATGAAAGTAGATATCTGACACGCTTCCGTTTCTGAATTCCGAGTAAGGCCGCCTGCTGATCATCTTTTTCATCGGGGTAACTTATTCTGGGAGACATCACCAGTTGTGAGTCTTCAACACTGTCAGGGAGAAGAGTTCTTGCTGATCCTGGAGATTGAGGTGTCCGAGGAGTGGCCAGATTTCCAATGCTTTCCATATCATCTTGAATAAAGCGCACAGTTCGGTTAAGTTCTCGTTTTGGCTGCATTTTTCTTGAAACAGCTGGGACATCCCGTGGCGTCTTAAGAGATCGAGCAGAATCTTTCACTGGCATGCCTGCTACCAAGTCAACATTTACATTTTTATTCTCATGTTGGTAAATTTCCTTGAACAAAACTGATGCTGGGCTTAGCAGTGAAGCTATATTAACCGAATTGCCCCGTTTCAGTTGTGTCTCAGCTAGAAGTGATCTTTGGCTCTGAGTTTTTGGCATGTCTTTTCTGATGGCTAGTTCTTCAAACAGACGCTTGTTCCACAGACCAGGAATGGATCTATGAAGGAAAAGAAATTGAAGAAGAAAGCAAATCACTGTAGATGGCAAATGTCATTATTTACAAGCACATTCTGACTGTGCCAAGAAAGACATGGCTTGCAAACTATTCATCTAAAAGACTGAAGTAGACCAAAGACTCATCTCTGAGCAATGGAATTTTCAAAAGAATCATTAAACTATTTCAAAGCAATAACAACTCATAAGTTAATGGAAAAAGAAGATAATGCTTTAGACACTTTATTTTTGCTTCTCCTTCTTCTTCTTCAGTTCAAACTGGATGTATACTTAGCAATGCAACCCATGGACCATTCAATAAGAATGCTGACCTTGAGAAATAGTAAGCATATCCCTTTGCATCTGCTTTGAACATCCACATGGAATCATATCCCATTCTCAATACTCAGACGTTCAACAGAGGAAAGTGATGTGTATGCCCTGCACTATAGCCAAATGAACAGACTAAATTGGTCGCATGGGTTGCGTTCCAAAAAATACACCCTGTACTGACTGACTCAGTTAGACTGTGTATTACGGTCATTGCATGCGTGTTTGAAACCTCCCTCTTTCCTTTTTGTCTGAAGGAAGTTGACTGAAAGGCAGTTTAAAGTTGTCCATGCTACTGCTTTCACAGCTTTGAGCAGAGTTTGGAGAACAAAAGATATCACACTTCAAACTAAACTTAGGCTTTTTAACACTAACGTTAAGTCAGTCTTGGATGCAAGACATTGAATGCGTCTCAAACCTTCATGAAGAGGATCCAGGCTTTTGTCAACAAATGCCTAAAGAACATTCTGGAGATAAGACGGTCAGACAAAGTCACAAATAAAGAAGTATGGAGGTGTACAAGACAGACTTGTGTGAGGGATGAAACAGGAAAGATACGGTGGCGTTGGATAGGCCACACACTTAGGAAACATGAAAGTAGTATCACAAAGAAAGTACTGGATTGGAACCCTCAGGGCAAGAGATCAATGGGGAGGCCACGGGGAACTTGGAGAAGAGTCAGAGAAGATGACATACGGAGAAGTGGAAAGACTTGGAATGGTATTAAAATCTGGCTCAGGACAGGGAGGAATGGAAAGTGTTTGTTGGTGGCCTTGACCCTGGGCCAGGGTGATAAAGGCAATGATGAGGATGAAGCTACGGTGTATTTACATATAGAGTAACATGTTGTTCCCTAATCATATAATGTCTGGGAAATATGCTTCTTAAGAAAGTGTGGACATAGAAGATATGTAATAAACTTTTTAAAAACGAAATCATTGAACTGATTAAGGGAGCTCGCGGGTGGGGATTTTGTGAATTTTCTGGCAAATTTTGCATTTTGGGATTTATGCTTAAAATCAATCTTCAACATCGAATTAAACAAATTCTAACACTTTGTACATAAATGAAAGCTATAAATATGATATATTTGAAGTTTAAATCATTAACCTTTTCTCTTTTTACCAGAAAATACCGTAAAAACCGAATGTTTGCGAATTTTTAAAAAAAATGGGGTAACAGTTTTATTTTCTTAATCATTTTCTTAATTTTTCAGTCACAGGCTTCATATTTTGCTGTAAGTTCCTTCATAGGTGGATACAAACAGCTGCAAAACAAAATTGAAGATAGCTGTACAATTGTGTCTTTTATAAGCCATGGAATGTAAAAACAACCGTGTATTGTTTGCGCTTTCTAAAACCACAAATATTTGATAATTTTTATGTCATAAGATAAGCTCAAACAGTCTGAGCTGAGTTTTTTTCAGTTATTTATAATAGGCTAAAAGGAACATAATGCAAAAAGAACTATGTCTCTATCTTTACAAATAAGAAAATGGTTAAGATGTAAAAAAAAACAACATGTTATTTTCAAGATGGCCGCGGTTACCATAGCAACCGAGATATTAATTGGTGAAATTAAGATTGAAACGTTTATTTCCTAACCTGTACTAAATATCAGTGGAATCAAACACTGAAAACAAAAGATTTTTAAAGAAATAGAAAATTTGATATTGAGCCGCTTAATAACTTGCACCACCACATTCTTTTGATACAAACTTGAGGATTTATTCGGGATTTTTTGTCATGGTCTTGAACTTCCATTGCAAATCTATCTTAAAGTTTAGTTATCAATTACCTATGTGCATGATGTTTTTCAGTATATCAGATTTTGAACTTCGGAGTATCTCAAAGAGTGTTTTAGAGTCTGCTTGATTGTGACGTGCAACCCCTATTTGAAGTGATTTAGAAATGCAATTACTTTAATTACCACTTCCAAAAAGAAGACACACAACTAATTTTATGTCCTGTAACACCAATACCCGTAACAGGACTGTTACTAACATGTAAAGCACTCGTTTCTGATTATAAAAGATGGATTTTATCCAACCAGATCAATAAACTGAATGACACAACAATCACCTCCCTCAACAAAATAAATAAATAAATAAATATTAAGTATAAAACTTAAACGCACTCCGTCCTTCCAAAAGATATAAACAAACAAAAACACAAAACAAAACAAAACAAATCGAATCCACCTAAAACAACAACAACAAACAAAACAACAACAACAAAAAAACCCAAAACAAAACAAAACAAAACGGAACATAACGAAGAAATACAACAAAAAACCAAACAAACTAAATAAAAAAACAACAACCCAAAACAAGACAAATACCAAAAAGAAACCAAAAAACCCCCAAACAAACAAAAAACAGCCCAACAACAACCAGTACCAAAGTACAGACGCACACACATAAGCACACGCACACACATAACCAAACAACAGCCAAAGAAGAAAACACAAAACACACAACAACCAAAGAACAAATAAGCAAACAACAATAACACGGAAATTCGCAATCAACAAAAGCCACACACACAAAAATCCACAAAAAAACCCAAAAGCCATCAATGACAAGTAAAAAAAAAGGAGAAGCAAAACAAAACGGAACACAACGAAGAAAAACTAAAAGAAAAAAAAAACCAAAAAAAAAAACAAAACCCAAGACAAATAACAACAACAAAGCAAAAACCAAAAACAAGACAAATAACAAAAAAAAAACAACAACAACAACAAAACAAGACAAATAACAAAAAACAAAAAAAAAACAAACAAAACCAAAACAAGACAAATGACAAAAACAAAAACAAGACAAATACAAAAACAAACCCAGTAGCAAAATACACACACACACACACACACACACACACCAAAATCCCAAAACTGCGACCATAGAAGACAGACACAAAATACACAACAATCAAAGATAATGCCATTATTAAACAAGGGAAATAAAAGAAAAGCAGAAAATTATAGACCAATCTCATTGACATCCATAACCTATACACTTTTAGAACATATAATACATAGTAATATCATGGACCATTTTGAGCAGAATAAAATTTTAAACAATGTGCAACATG
>JAOYNN010154696.1:0-11177 GCA_025770095.1 Goniobranchus kuniei | reverse complement strand
CTTAAAGTGTGAATATTTATATCATTAGCTTCAAAGGATTTATTTGAGAATGTATTAGAAAGTGCTAATGGTCTTTCAGTGAACTGCTCTTATTATAAAATGATAAAGTGTTTACCAATTCTGAACTTATGACATAAATTTTCAACTGTAAATTCAATGCATTGTACATATGCATTGGGATGAACAATATTTTTTTTAAAATTACATGGAAATTATTAGGGTTGTTGTTTTTTTTCCATAGCACTCCTGCATGAGAAATTTTGAAGGGGAATTTGATGGTAGACTTCCTGGCGATTGGCACACTGGACAATATGGCCCGCTCGTTTCCAACAAGGCTAATTGATGGAAATTAAAGTTTAAAGAGCAGAGCAACTGTACTCAAAATGGATGATCGTTGGCGTTTAATTCGTGCCAAAATTTAAAAGTCATGGCTTTCCAACCTGGGGTGTTTGGAGCGTTGTGTGTGGATTAGTGCAGTTACACTCACTATATGAGCCGAAAGGGCCAGGTTCGGTACCGAAGTTGAGTTCGCTTCTCTTTTTGGATGCATTCTGCTTTTCATTCCGAGCTATCAACAATCAGTCGGCAAAACGACTAATAAAAAATCTGTTAAGAAACCGGGATCGTTACTCGGAGATAAAGGAGATAATATGGAAATTCGAAAACAGCTCTCCAATGTAGTTCTGCATAAAGTGAGGCACGTTCGGATTTATTATTCCATCGCAAACAACTCAAAAAGGTCTTAGGAATTAGATACCCGCCAATATCGCTCCAAATTTTTGAAGCACGTTTAAACTTTATGGACACATTAGCGACGATACCCTGAAATCCCAGCAAATAAGGCCAAGTCTTTCTAATTCGAAGATGTGGGACCAAAAACAAAGGACGAGCAGTCACAACTTTACCAATTACTCTCAATAACGATCAAAGGAGATTGTCAAACAATCATCGACTAACATCATCCAACGACCTCGATCAAATCAGAAATATTGCAACAGACAACAGTGGAAAGCGTTCATCACAGATATAAAAAAGGCTGTTAAGGCCACGGAATAACTATCACATGATACTTATTCTAAAGATGCTAAATTGGATGACAGAGCTGGCGCACAGCGTTAGGTCTGGATGGGTCAATCCCATTGTATTGGCAGATAGGCCTAGGATTTGAATGTTTGGCACCAGGCTACAGGAGATGAACGGAACCTCGAATGTCCCAAGTCGCGCTTGTCTAAACAAAACCCTGGGCAGATGATGCATACAGGGCGTTTCGATACCTTAGCCCCCACCCCCACCCCCACCCCCCTGGTCAGACAAACCCAGAGCAGCTTACACAAAACCATCAACATACGTTTTGACATAGACTATTTCTAATTTCAAATCCAAAATTTCAAACATTTTTATTAATATTAAGAATCGCTACCACCAGCTTTTCTGACAACATCTAGTCGAGCAAAATACGACTCCAAGAGAGAAATGAAAAGCTCAGTTTCAGCATCCTTGTCACCTACAATCCTTACAAGAGCAGTGTGAAGATTGCTTGTAGAGTTCCTAATGGTTTTTCCACTCTGCTTTTTATGATAGAACCCGAATGTTCACGAGCATTAAGATTTGGTGATGATCCTGTGCACTTTTTGGTCTCAAACAATTGGACTTGACGTGTTTATTTTTTCTTAAAATGGCGACCAAACAAGAAATACCAACATTCAAAGAAAACACTCCTGTCAGTATAAAAATAGACCTAGACCTATGAAAATTTAGATTTCAGATTACAAATAGTTAAGCTTTTGAATAGTATACAGTTTTACTTCATGCCCCTCCGGGGGGGCTAAGGTATCGAAACACCCTGTAGTCTATTACATTGTATAAAGAATAGTTTATAATTTAATGTATACATAAAGGAAAGGAACACAATGTTTTAAAGAAACAAAAAATAAAGAAGAAAAAAGTGTAAGAAATACATGAAAGCGAATAACAAAAAGAAAGAAAAAGAAGAAGCAAAAAAAAACAGAGAAAAATTAGAATATTATGTCTACTAAGTCTTGACGTGTTTGTTGTTCTCTCCCTGCCCATTTTTTTCTTTTGTTGACCCAGCCCATTCCTCGCCTCGCTCTATCATAAGCACACAGTCTGATCCGTTTCTTGCAAATGCCTCATCTGATGAGCATCCAAATTCCACTACAGCTGATGGTGGCAAGGATGAATGTGCCATGATTGAAAAACAAAAAGAAGAAATCCCCCACAAAAGTGCATATGATAAAGTTGGAAATATGGATTCTGATGTATTTGCTCAGAGAAGTGTAAAAATATTCAATGCATGCAGTTTTGAGTCTGAATCCTCTGGTCCATCAGAATTTTCACATGGTGTCGATTCTCTACCTGACATTGTTGACAATGATTCAAGCAAGGTCATCCATCCTGAGCAGTTAGAGAGTAATGATCTCACTCCAATGATCACAGCAGGCGACAAACCTAAGAGACAACAGAGCAAACTAAGGATAGATTTTTCAGAGAAATTTTCAGAGGGAAAATCAAGCACAGATAATCATGCTGAATTGACTAGTCATAAAGCATCTGGCAGTGTCAAACCCAAAAAGCGAAAGGGGCAGTCAAAGCCAGAAACTAATAAAAGATGTGTTGAGGATTGCAAGAGATTTTCTAAAGGTAGAGTGAGTGACAAAGATATAGATATGAACAAATTAGAACTTGGTGATGGGAATGATGACAAACAAAAAGAGCATGGTGACGGTGGAGCCAAAAATAACAAAGAACAGATAAACAAAGGAGAAGTAACAGCACATAAACCCAAAGAAATGTTGAGTAGTAAAAGAGATAAAGCAGAAGAATCAGCTTTGAAGATGAATCAGGCAGATAATAAGGAACAGGAGAAGTATGATCAATGTGCTGACCAAAGACTATATGGGAAATGTTCTAACAGTAATCCAGAGTCTTCCTCAACAGATAGGTCTGGAAAGGAACCAGTGTACAAAAAGAATGAAGAGTTTGATGAAAAATCCTTTCCGCCTCGATTAAAGAAATGTGAGGTATTATCAGAAGATGGGAAGAAAACTGAGAGTCGTTCATCTCATTCACAGAAGCTGTCATCAAGGTCTCACAGTCGTTCTCCATCTTCCAGGAAAAAAGTTGAAGAAATTGGAAAGAAAAGGGATAAAGGAAAAAAGGAGAATGTGAAAAGTTCCAAACACAGTCATTCGAAGTGGCCTGAGCCTCCGAAACTGGAACCAGTTCCACCTCTGTGTGACGAAAGTATGAAGCCACAAGTTTGCACCATCCTTTCAGAGTCCCTGGTGGGGGATGAGGTTACATTTAGTACCGCAAAACCATCCTTGCTATCAGATAAGAAATCTGACAAAAGAGAAAAGGAACAATCACATGATAAGCATCTGTCATCTCATGGCAGCCGCAAAAGAGATCATTCTCATGTCAGGGAATGTGAGGAAGATTCAAGAGTATTTGATAAACACAGATCTCACAGTTCTACAGAGAAGAGAAAATCTCAGAAAAATGAAACTAACAGGATAAGGAAGGAAAAACAGATTGCCACATCACAGACATCAAATGAGGTAAAGAAGGATGCATCAATGACCTCAAAAATAAAAATAGAAGATCAAAAGATACACAGCAGATTTAAACATGAAATAATGAGCAAAAAAAATGTTTCAAAGTCTACCACTGGACAAGGAAAGCATGTAGAGAAAGATAAATGCACACAAGATGCCTCTCATTCTCCTCTTAAGAGAAAAGTTATCTCAGATGATTCTGTAGAGAAAGATTCTGCCAAAAAAGCTGAAATTATGATGAAGTCAGTTGTTATGGAGGACAATTCTGAAGAGCAGGACAGTGGGTTTTACAGTGAGGGTTCTTGCATGTCTTTGGGTAGTCTAAAGGGACTCTTGTCAGGAAAAGAAAAGGTTGATTTAAGTGCTGTCAGTGAAAGTGATATTGAATGTCGAAATTCCTTTTTTAACAGTGAAAGCAATGATAAAACAGACTTCTCAATGGGTTGTGAAAAGGGACAAATACCTGATTCTGGTAATTCAGAAAGAGTTTCCCAGCCATCAGAGAATACATCTGATTGCTATTTACAGGAACCTTTATTCCCAACCTCCAGCCAGGTAATGTTAAGACATGAAGACTCAACAACACATCACAGTAAAACCTCAGAAACAGTCTCCCTCCCAACAACAGAGAATTCAGAGTCATTAGTGGAGGAACAGGAGAATACTGGCTTGAAAAGAGGTCCTGTCACACCTCCAGGCTCTCCCACACTCTGCCTCAGGAAAAGGACAATTTCGAGAAGTTCATCTTCAAGCAGTTCTACCTCGAACTCAAGCCTTTCCTCCAGCTCTGGCTCTGACAGCAGTGGGGATCACTCAGGTCGTCAAAGCCCGAAAGGCAGGATGAATCAGTGTAAAGCACCACCTTCAAAATTGTCCAGACTTGACAGACCGATGACTCTCAACGTAGGACCATCATCCAAAATGAATATTCCATATCCTTCCTTGTCCAATCCAATTGTAAGTCATGCTGGCTACGTAAGGTTGTCTCCTGCCTCTTATTCCTGTCCAGAGTTAAATGCCAGTGGGGCACTGATGGCTCCAGTCTCTGTATCGATTCAACAGACTCCTGGTTATCAGCTGCTCATCACTGATTCTATGCGTAGCCCAAAAGGACCACTTTCGAGTCCTGTCAGTGGAGTAGTGTTTAAACCATACTCATCGAAGCCTCCCATTTCATCAACTGTGGACCCAAAAGAAATCAGTTCCATCACATTTACCCAACAAGGTTTGAAAGGAAGTCGTATGATCAACTCAAAAACCTTTGAAAATCATACTGCATCTGTACCGGTTTCAGTTGCCTCAAGTATACCTCAGGGCTTTGACTGTGATAAAGTAATGGAAAAGGATCCATATGCCAATGAATCCAGTGTGGATCACAATGCAAATAAAACTCGAAGCAGTTCAACAGATGCTATGTTCCATGATCATAATAGACTTGCATCCAAACAGAGTGTAATGCACCAAGACAAATTGGGTTCACCCACAGCCCAGGCAGTAGAAATGACCATGTCATCAAGTGGTTACAGAAACCATCCTGTGAAAGAGGATATAAAGACTGACAATGCACTGTCTTGCATTGAAAAATGTAGCCCAGGTGGCTATACAGTTGATCAAGTCTCAACCACTTCTAAGCTGCCAGAGAGTGACCCCTCTTTTTCAGGCACTGATAAGAAAATTAACATGCTCCCCAGAAAATCTGTGAGAAATATGAACAAATCTTCTAATCATCCATCAAACACTAGTTTTCTGCCAACTTCCACCTCCGAACCTAAAGGCCGTTATCGCCAGGGGCAACAATATGGCAATAAACATCACCATCACAAGTCCACCATTCAGCACTCTCCATCTCAGACCATGTATCAACCCCAGCAAAGGCGGGGAAGTCATTGTCATCCACCAGTTGGATATCTTGACAGCCGCCAAAGCTTCGGTCACCATGCTCAATACCCACCATCCACTTCAACTCATGCTTGGGGAAGCCACAAAGGTGATCTGCCTGCACGCCATGTGAAAAGTCGAGGTTCCTCTTACCCCACCCCACCCCCTGCCGCCCCTTTTCATCAAAGCTTTTACGACGTTCGTCCTCGTGGCTATCACCACCGTCCCTCTATTAGTTCAGGTCAGTGGACCGCTTCTGGGTCTTCTGGTGGTGGTTTTTCTGGGGGAGCAGATCACTTCCCTCAGCACTTCCATCATCAACATTATAACCACCATCACCACCACCATAATATTCACCATCATCCTCGACATGGCTAGTGGGTACGGCTTTTTACTCATTGTTGATGGTTCTTTATATTTTCCCTTGCCCTCTTGCAGTCATGTGCTTGATTTGTTTGGTTTTTTTCCCCTTCCCTAAATTAACCGAGCACCTTTGGTGTGGGTGTATCCTTCATTGTATTTGGATTTTTGCATATGTGGACGTGCTATATTTTTGTGTACTTTTTTATCTGCCCTCCCTTAGTTAGATATGATATGACCCTGTGTTTTACAATAGTTATTTTCTTCCTGTTTTGTGTATTAATTTTCACCTTTGTAGATTGTTCACATAATTTTTTTTGCCGTATTACAGTATGGCCTAGCTTTTTGTTTCTCTGTGAATGGTCACTTGGTGTGCCATCATGTTGTTTGTGTCCTTTTACAATAACACTTTGTTAATCTAATATTTTATAGGACGAAGAACATGAAATTCCAAACCAATGAGCAAAAGGAGAGAAAGCCTCTAGTTTTTTTATGTTTGTTTTTATTTTTTGATATCATACCTAAGACCCCTGGCCTAGATTTTAATTACAGCAATTTTCATCTACACTTTGTGATTTATTTTTCTTCCATCTGCATATTTGTCTTTCTTCCTCCTCACAATTTTGGTGTCCTGTGTGCATGGTGATCACATACACAGTAATTATATTCCCTTGTCATATAGTTGTTGTCACATTGAACCATTCACTTCAGTCTGAGCAGTCTTTTCAAAAGATATATGATGCTCCTTTAATGGGCTTGGTTTTTTGTAATAGACAAGGAAATACACAGTGTTAAATGACATGCATTTGAAGCCCTGGTAGAATCTTCAAGAACTGCACTGTTTATATTGTGTAGCATTCTCAGAAAGCTGGGAGAGGGAGGGACGAGGTTGATCTTGACATATTAAAGTTGTGTTGAATCAGTGTTTGCGATTAAGTGCTTTATATAATAATCAGGACTTGACACTTTGCATGTGAATGAAAATGGATGCCATGGCAACCTTTTGCCCCAAGCTGAGAGAAAAAAAAACAAAGAAAAAAACAAAATCAAGAAACAAAAAAAAAAACAAAACCCGAAACCCAAAGAGAGATTCTGCTGTCATTATGTTATTGTGATCTTTTATATTCTATTCTTCATACGCAATTATGACAATTTTATCATTTCTTATGGGTAGCTACATTGTGGAAAAGTAGTTTGCTTTTCAAATGGAACTGTGTTTTTTTTGTGTGATTGCTATAGATATTGAGTTTCCTATGTATACATATTAGTATAATTTTATATATTTAGATAGGTGAGAAAATGGGACAGGGTGTTTCGATACTTTGCCCTCCCTCGGCAGGACAATCTAAGGAGCGGCAAGATGTAAAAGTGTACATTTCTCGCAATCTTTACTATTGGTAATCTCAAATCCAAATTTTCATAGGTGTAATTCTATTTTTAGACTGACAGTAGTGTTTTCTTTGAATGCTGGTATTTTTTATTTTGGTTGCCATTTTTAAAAATAGAAACATGTTGAGTCCATTTGTTTGAGAACAAAAAGTGGCCAGGATTATCAACAGACCTTAAGGGGGCTAAGGCATCGAAACACCCTTGTAGAATAATTGTCATGGATTTGACATGGAGCCTTGATCTGTCTGTAGCCAACATGTCCATCCCAGCTATAGCACTATCCCCCATTTCATTCAATTTACTTTGGAATGGTTGATCGTCTAGATTGCATGCTTTTATTTCTAATTTGCTCACTATGCTGTTTGCTGTATCAAACAGTATAACAGCACCATTACCTCCCTTTTTTTTTTTTAGAAATGTCACCATTATATGTCTTAGTTCAAGCAAGAAGTTTTAAATTTAAGAAAGATTAAAATATAGTGAGTGAGAGAGACAAAACACAGCCCACAAATTTGAGTAAAATCAGAAAGATGCTGGCAGAAATCTTTAGCCATCTTATGAGACAATCTGGGCTAGAGAGTGCATAGTAACGACAGAAAATCTGACTTGGAACAGGCATCCAGAAAAATAAAGAGACAAAACCTCGGACTAACATAACATTCTAGTTGAAGGGCACATCTGGGATTAAAGTCATGATTGGGCCAACAAGAGACAGTTATCTAGACAGCCATGATTGCCATTACTCTTGGTAGGGCAGTGGATGATGATGATCGTAAATTTAATGAAAAATTGATGACAGTGGTATTAAATAACTGTATAAGGAATGGTCCTTTTTTACTCCATGGTTGTGGGCAGTGTGAATAGCTTCTGTTTTTGGTTCTCTCTCTCTTGTGGCATAATAATGGTTTGGCTTTTTAGTTAATCTCCTATTCTAAATGTTACTTGAATCTCTACAGTGTTATTTACTTTTGCGCCAATTTAGCTTTTTTTTTTCTCTCTCTTTTTTTTTCAGTTTTTTTCCATTCATGTTTGATAAAATGGTTTCGCAGCAAATATTAACCCACCAAGTGCTCCAAGCACCTCCTTCCATTGCAGAATTGTTTGTTTGATGGACAAAAGCCTGACTTTCTCGCAATAGAAAGAGTAGTTTCCTTAATTTATGATTATATGTTTATATACACTGTGCAGAAGGGTGTAAAAAAAACATACCAAAAAAAAAACATTTAACTTTACAAATTGGAGAAGTGTTTACACACTTTTCACTCTGTAAGCAACATATTTATTCTGCTGTTGATATTTGAATTTCTTAGTATTTCTCGCTGTGCCCTTTTTCATAGTACATCAATCAGTACATTAATCTGCTTTCTTTTATCCTGAATTATTAAAAGAGGAAGGTCTGATACATTCACCTCCATTCCTATGCAACACAAACTCAAGATATTGTTCATTCCTTTACATCACAGTTTGTTTTGCATTTGTAAATAAAGAAAAAAGGTAGTAGTGGTTGGCAATTAACAGGGGAAAGTGATTATTGGTATGAAATACTCCACGAAAATGCAAGAGAGGTTGACACAAATTCTTTGTTGCTTCTGTTCTCTCCATGTTTTTGTTTGATGTTGTATTTTGTCAGGTGGGTCTTCACATTGCAGTATGTGTTGTGGCAATTGTGTTTATTTATATAATCCGAAATTGATTTCAGCTTTGAAATATGTGCTGGGTTAACTGTGTCAGGGTATCATTCCAGTTGCAGCAATACTGTTAGAAAACATTTACTTGAATCAAGGGATTTTTAAAATGGAGAATAAAAACAATTAAAAAGAAAACAGTTAACATGTAGATTTAGTGAGAATACAGAAGAAACACAATCTGGCCCTTGCAATTTTCCAAGGTGATTTTTTCTGTGGCTCTTTTCTTTTCCACAATGAAATCCTTTAAAATTTCATTACTTCCTTCAATGTTATTTTTTAGTGGTTCCAACTTGAACTTTGGAAAGGGTCTGGAATTTTTAAAAATAAGCAAAAACCAATGATGAGAAAAAGTCATAGTCATGTATTTTTCAGGATAGAAGAAACAAAACTGAACAACCAATAGACCTTAAAAACAGTTTCCTAAGTCTAAGTCCTTTATATATTGACATGTTTTGGTAGAATGACCCTAAAACATTTATTATTTTGGGAGTCTTTTGGGGCTTCTTTTTTTTCCTTTTTTTTAACAATTATTATTTAAGTTACTTTTGTCTCTGTAATTTTTAAAGTAGACATGATGTAAATCAAGGTGTGGGTGTTGACTAGTCCTTGCATTGACTGGTGGGAACTCTATGATGGTTAATATTTGTTATTTTTTAAAAATATTTTTAATATACTCATCATCATCACCATTGCACTTTCTCATTGTGATATCTCGTACTTATCTTAGATTAGCTCTTGAGTGGTACTGTTAATTACACTCTTATTTGGTATCTTTCCTTTTCACTTGTATGCAACTATTAGTTTCACCCCCTCTTTTACTTTTGTATAAATTTGTACTGTTATGTAAATTGACTTGAGGTTGAAGAATCTCAAGACAAGAATCAAATCAAATCATCATATTAGTTGTATAGTACTGTTTAAACACTGAAAAAAAGAATTTGAAGGGAAATAAAAAAGAAATTAAAAAAAAAAAAAAGAACGTGGCAAAATTTGCATCATTTGAAATAGAATTTAACTCAAATTGTGACTAGCGTTAGTACTAATTTGAATCATCTCGATTAAAGTGCTATCCCCGTTGATTTTTTGTACATTTGACTATAGGAAATCAGTGTTTTAGCTGTTAAAACAAGAATTAGTCAATGCACATTGATCTATTTTCAAAGTTACATTATGATAGTTATTTAAAATTATCATACTTGAATGAATGGTGAAGAAAAATGAGGACTAAATATCATTTTGAATTAATGGAATAATTTTCTTATTTGAGGTAAAAGATGTATTGTCAGTATTACTAGTACAGACAGCCAGTTTGTCTTCATGTTCATCAGAAAAAAAAACAACAACAAAGAAAGAAAGAAAGAAAAGATATAGCACAGAAAGATCGAAACAATCAGAAATGTTTAACATTATAAGGGTACATAAGCAATATTTTTGTTTTGAATTGAGTAGGGATATTTCTAAGATAAATTGTTTTCAAAGCAAAATTTCAAGAAAAACTACCTACAGAATTATACTTAAGTATTCCTGTATAATTTACAAATTTATTTTCTTTTTATGCCTCATGCATTGAAATTCTTGTTTTCTGATAAAAATAAATCCTTCATATTCAAATTTTCCCCTTCTCTTTCATTTTCCTCACAGATGTGAAATGGATTCTTCTGATGCCAAACCAGGCAGCACCAAATGTACCTCCTAATGGCCCAAACATAAGCAGTTGCAGTGCAAGCAGTAGTTCTGGTACTAACACCAGTGTGCAGTTCAATAATGCAAATGGTTTTTTGTGAAGAGCTGTGTTATCCAGGCCATTTGGAGAGCTGATTGTTATCATAAAGACACCGTCATATGTGATTTTATATGTAATAGGAGTATGATTGGAATACATATATATGATTTAAAGAAAATGATACAATGTATTGATTTTGAAGTAGTGTATTATGTATGGTTGTTAGAATTTGACATAACTCCCACTTCCACCTCCTTTCCTTTATGTGTTCCACTTAATCATGTTCCAAACTTTTTCTTTCATTATATTTCATGTGAAAGTGCAAATATAAAAGGACACATTTTACCTATGTTGTGTGTATGTATGTATGTATGTATGTAAATATAAATAAATATATTATTCTCTCTATGATACCATTTCAGTTGAAGCAAAATTTTGAATGGTAGACATTTTTATTTTGATTTGTATCTTCTCCCTACATTGGACATTAATGTATATTTTAAACTGAAGTCATGTTTCATGCTGTTTTTGCGTAAACTAATTTACTACTTTCATGGGGGG
>JAOYNN010154585.1:0-11181 GCA_025770095.1 Goniobranchus kuniei | reverse complement strand
TTTTTTTTAGAGATAGACATCGAGAGAGAGAGAGAGAGAGAGAGAGAGAGAGAGGTCTAATTTCTATCAAAACAGACAGTAGGCATAGTGATAATGTATCCAACTCCATCAAATGTGGGCACAAGGGTGGTGAATGAATTACTTACTGTTTAACTGGATAATTGAATAACTGACTTGGTGACTGTCTGAATGACTTATTCCCTGGCTAATTCCCTGATTCACAAATCGACTTACCTAAAGTCTGATTGGTTAATTGCCTGTCTAAATTTCTGATAAAATGAATGAATCGCTTTATGACATTTTAACTGATTTATTTCTTTATTTCTGTTGAACAGACCAACTTGCTTAATCACACATTGACTCATGCATTGTCTAAATTGCTCGTGAACAGACCATCCTTCTTAATGGTCTATTGACTGACGTAGTTTCTAAATAGGTAATGAACAGTCTGTATTGGCTGATATGTTGCCTAAAATGCCGATGAACAGACTATCCTCCTAAATTACGTATTGGCTGAGGAATTGCCATATATGCTGATGAACAGACCAATCTCGTTAATGACGCATTGGCTTATGTATTGCCTAAAATGTTCATGAACAAACCATCTTATTATATAACTAATCGACTGGTGTATTGTCTAAAATGCTGAAGAACAGACCATCCTGCTTTATGCCTTATTGACTGATGTATCGTCTAAATTGATGATTAACAGACCATCTTGTTTACTAACTTATGGACCATCTTTCTCTAATTGCTTATGAACAGATCCACGGTATAACGTACTGACTGACGGATGTATTACCTAATTGCCTACGAACAAACCAACCTACTGAGTAGCATATCGACTGATGTATTGTCCAAATTTCTAATGAATAGATCCACCTGCATAAAAAATTATTCACTGCTTTATTGCTTAAATTGCTGATGAACAGACAGGTTGACTATTGATTTATTGTTTAAATTGCTGATCATCATAACGACCTGTTTAATGACTGAGTGACTGATGTATTGCCTAAATTGCTGATTGTCAGAGCAACCTGTTTGATGACTGAGTGACTGATGTATTGCCTAAATTGCTGATTGTCAGGGCAACCTGTTTGATGACTGAGTGACTGATGTATTGCATAAATTGCCGATATCACAGCGACCTGTTTAATATCTGAGATACTGATGTATTGCATAAATGGCTGATATCGGAGCGACCTGTTTGATGACTGAGTGACTGATGCATTGCTTAAAGTCATGATGAACTGACGGACACGTTTTATGACTTATAGACCGACAGCTAAATTGCTGATGAACAGGTCGACGTGCTTAATAACGTTTTCACTAATGAATAGTCTAAATTGCTGATGCACAGACCAACTTGCTTAATGGTTGATGAGCACACTGACTTACGTTGTGATACATTGATAGGCATACATGAAAATTGGTAGGTTTACAGACTTTTGAGTTTGCTGAATAATTGAGTGAACTGCTAAATGCCTGATTGGCTGACCCAACTCGTTATTGACTGAAGTGCTATCTGAATTGTTTATGGCAGTCTGACTGAATGACTTCCATAAATCGGGTTGAATGACTTTCTGAAGACCTTGTTTATGCTTGACTGCCATGCTAATTGGCTCCTTGTTTGACTGTTTTCCTCTATGCTCTGATGGACAGTAAAAAGCACAACAAAAGCAAGATAAACCTCATTGTGTTTAAACTCTCCTTTTCCGTTAAAAAGGGCAGAAAGAATAGCTTTCATAGCATCTGGAATTCCTTCAAATGTTAAGCCAGTTGTACAGCATTTTAGGTGAATGTCTGTAGGGATCACCCCCACAAGGAAGCGATCGAAGCGACTTTACCGCAGCAACGAAGGATAATACAAATATAGGACGCAGCCAATGTTGACAGTTATACATTGATATGGAACTCCCAGTTATTTCTTCTATTGGTGTAGGTAGAAAGATTTTCGAAAAAACAAGTGGATGATGATACAAAGGAAGTCTGGAAATGTTTGATTTAACGAAGAATATTAGCGAGTAGTGGTCTCTCGGACTATTACATAGTACATGACAGTAGAAACTGGTACAAATCTTGTAGAATAGTGAACCGCGTTTGCGTCCTGAAATCCTTGTCCTAGTAAGGAGTGAGGAATAAAAATAACTGTAGGGAATTTTTTGTAATTTCATGTATGCCCTCAGATGTATATGTGCAGATAGGTTAAAGAAAAAGGACAATGGCTATATGAATTTAGTTGAAAATGCTGCCAAATGACAATTAACCCCAGTTAAATGTATCTCAACTCTAAAGAAAAAATACAATCCATTTAAGTATTTACCAGTGCATATCAAAACTCTCATATTTTTTCAGATGAAAAAATGAAGTTAAAGTTTTAATATTGTTTTAATAAGGCAGTTCTTAGAATAAGAAATGAATGATATTCGTCATCCTCTGTGATGTTTTGTCGTTGCACCCATTAATGTTTCATCGATTCTCTCACTTTTTTGTTACATTTGTTACCATTCATGTTCTAGACACAATTGATACATCATTTTTGTTTGGTCTTCATTTCAGTTCATCGTTTTTTAATTTACCAAGTGCAGGTTTCTTCATGACCGGGACAAAACGATGGAAACGACAAAATTTCATGAATGTTGTACGTAGCACAATGGGCGTGGTTAAAATCTTTTCTCTTTTTTTTTTTTTTTAAACCCAACAATTCTGATAACAGATTCCTTCCTTCTTGGAGTGCAGTTCTACAAAGAAGTTTCAGTGGATTTGCCAACAATGGCTACCATAATCATTATTTGTTATTTGCTTTATTGTGGGTTTAACGTGACTTTTCAACATCGTAGGTCATCTTAGCGACGGTGCTATTTGGATAGGTTCATGTGCCGCCACATAGGAATCATAAGGTAAAGCACAACTTGAATGGCTCATACAGTCACAGTGAACTGACATTGTGTCGACCAGTCTTAGAACTGTTCTTATAATGCTGAGCACTGAGCGACACGGTTACTAACTTGCCAATTTTAGAGTTCTAGGTATGCTTCGCCTTCCATCCGAAACTGCAACCTCACAGTTCGGAGTGGACACTCTATCACTATGTCATCGAGCCGGTACAGTAATCACAGACATGGTTGAATGGAAGGAGCATCGTGAAACCAATAAATGTTCAAATTGTGAAAGCATTTGACACAATTTCAATGCCCTGGTAAAATCCTTGACACCAACAGCATGATACAAGAGGACACAATGGATTTTTGATAAGAAAACACTAACCGATGTGCTGAATCTAAACTACCACAATGAGATCACAGAATGGCAACAAATGTGACAGCTGCAATTATAAAGTTGGTATGGGGAACAAGTTTCAGTTATTCCCCAAAGAAAAGTAAAATGCCTTGCCCAATGACATGGAAGCATGGGAAACATTCATCTCAGTATAAAATAGTAACAGGCATGAATTAACTGAATGCGGCATTGTTGGGTCATTAGGCTTTTCATTAGCAGTGACAGACAACCAAGGGTTTAAAGTATGAAAGCAATTCAATCAAAAATAGACCATAAAGCCTAATATAATTACACAATGTTGTAAACGTGTTTACAGCAAATATAGCCAGACAGAACAGTTGTAGAACATGTATACAAACAATTTCATATTAAGTGGCAATGGTTTGACTGCAAAAAGAAGTACATGGAAGCCCGGCGAAAATGCGAGCATTTGTGCAATTCAGAGATGTGGATGAGCATCGTGCCGTTGCTGCTTGCAAGTGACAGGTGACAATGACTTCATGTTGGCTTATAGACAGGAGTTGCAAACACGGCTATTGGGCTATGTCCATTGTTTCTTTGGGATGCCACAGTTCATAATGTACACAATGCGAATAATTCTATCAGGCTGTGAGAAAAACATAATTCAATGAGCATATGGCATATTTCAACAAGAAGTTACCTCTTCCAAAACAACCATATTATGCATCATCATCATTATTCTTGGATAGATTTGCTGGTTTTAACTGTGCTTCAATCCTCCTTTGTGAAATGATGGGAATGAAAGCCAATGCCGGTAAACACTGCTGCTTTGAAACGATACATGAATTTGACAGACACTGTCTGGAGAGCATGTGAGAGAATGTTACGGCAATACTATACAAAGTGTCAGGTATGACTTTGAAGCACCGTAAAACCTCAATCAGTTTAGTATACAAGAGCTGGATATCTATTCTTAAAGACGTATTCCGGTACCAGAATTTGAGACGAAAACATACCAGGGGACGCTCATAAACAATATCACAAACAAATGAACTTGTTGGTAGCTGATCATTGTACTTTGAAGATCTGCTTTCTGATGTTGCCGGGAAATTTGACAAATAATGGGTTGATACGCACGTCTGGTGAAAATATGAGAAAATCCGCCAACACGGTACATGGCGCTGGCTTTTCTTCAAGTAAACATTTTCATCACATAGAAGAATTCGAATCAAATACAATGTATTATGCTATACAAATTGACTAGGAGTATGAAGACTACAGATTCAATCCAGAATGGATGGAAATTAAGAAAAAGGGCGTGTGCTGGCTTTTGGGTCGAGGGAGGCTGTTTGGCCGTGTGAAAGAAATAAGTTTATGTGAAATCTAATTTAATGAAGACATGATATCAAAATCTGTAGCATAAAATAGAGTGCCCTTTAGATGATAGAAGTAGATATCAGAGACTAGTACTAGTGAGATATCTTTGCTCTGATTAGAAAATGTTTGTTTTGACACTGTGCAGAAAAAATTCAGGGCAGTTTAGAAAAAATCTGGTTTGTACAACAACAGCAACAGCAACAACAACAACGATAATAGTAATAATAATAATATTATTAATAATAATGATAATAATAATATAATATTAATAATAGTTTTGAAATCTAAGTAATAGATAGTATTAGTATTATAATTACTTGATCTTATGAATATGGAAAGGTAGAGCCTACAAAACCAACTGTGTGCCAACAGCAAAAAAAGAAAACAGACTCAACTAAATTAAAATAGCAAACAAATAAAGATGAATTTAAAAAAAAATTAAGGTCTAAACAAAAATTATAAAAATGGCCAATAACCTCTCTGTTGTAATAAGCTGTAGCTGATTTCCCCGTTCACATTGGAACAACGATATTTATCATAAAACAACAACAATACATTATGAATAACATCAATCTATTGGCATGACAGTTAAATTGAAATGATAGATTACTTGTAATGTGAATGTCAGTGACGGAACGAAAAAGCGCAAGTCATTAAAATCTCTCAAGTGCGAAGTGTGCAAGGCCATTGAGCCAACTTTTCTCGGCTGCTCTAAAATGTATCATACGTAGCTCTTACTTCTCATCTCCAACTCTTTTTGCCTCTTGGCTCTTCCTCTATCTTTTCAGTCAACCTCTCCCCCCACCTCCCACCACCTGTTTGTCTACTTACTCTTTCTTGAGACAGGATTATGACTTGTCCCAAGATTGCTGTCCCATTCCTACTTATTTTTCATTTTGCCGTACACTGACAGACATAGGTTCATTTACTCCACAACCACAGTAAAACTACTCAACCAAATTATTACATACGGCATGATGGGAGCATCGTTTCTAATTTCTAACCAAGAGACTTGACCATACGCCAACTAGCAGTAACCTTGACCTTTTCCCAAAATGTAGACTATACCAAATTTCATCATCATCCGAGCAGAAATAATTGCGTACAAGTATGAGATATTTAAACACAGTGATGGGTCTTCGAGACTTTCGTGGCGGTGGTGTGTGGATTTTAGTACTAGACCAACCATCATTGTTTGTAATATGTGAGTTTATAGTAGGATGACCGGAAAAATAGCCAGGAAGACCATCTGTATGGCACCATAAAAATAGCACAGAGAACCGCCTTTATGGGACCGTAAATATAGCATTGAGAACCTTCTTTATGAGACTGTAAAAATAGCACTGAAAACCGTCTTTATGGGACCATAAAAATAATCAATGCGTTAACAATTAGGCTAGGCCAGTTGTTTACGCATATTATATCATGGCCCCCTATAAGTTGTTTACACACAAACATCTGAGTTTGGGCATTTGATACAATTTTCATCTAGATTAGACCTAGATCTAGATGTAGTGTAATATCAGAATCCATTTATACATGTTCAAGGGCCTCACCATGAATGTTGAATTAGCATACTATTGAATTGAGGGATTTCTAAGACGTCGAAGCTGTAGTTTGCAACTATTTCACATGGTTCATGTCAATCATTTACTTAGGGAGTGGTTATTGGAAAAGAAGTAATTAGAAAAAAATGAAATGGAAGGTCTTCTTGAACCTCGAATGAGAATAAACCTGGCTGAGAATAAACGGGGTATTATTCTCAGCCAGGCTGAAAATAGCCTGATGGCTGTCATTATTCTCAACACCCTGTTGCATAACAGTGAAAAATTAGTTTTAATATGAACTTATATAGGCGCTTATAATTTGACAACACACATTATATGTACGTTAAATCACCTTTACATGAAACAGTAAAATTTGGATGAACTGCATGCAGCATCTAGTGTGTATGTGTACAACAATTCACATGACCCAGCAGTTGAGGCTATGTGTGTGAGACTAGAGCAACACTAGGTTGCTAGGGCTAGACTAGTCTATTAGATCTGGATGTATAGGCCCGGGGTGTTGCGAATAATCACTCCCTAGCCTGATATGTGTGGAGTGAGGTATTCTAACCCCGGGTTAGAATATCCCATGGCTCGCTAGTCGCCAATCTCACCTGGTGTTCACCTGGTGTCCTGCCCACCTCTTCTAAGCGTTAGAACTGTCTAGGGCTGTTTTAACTCTCAGTGCTAATAGGCCTAAACAATTGTAGTCCATTAAAGAATTTAGATCCACAGAAAGATATCTATATCTCCAAAACCCTCTCCGGTAATTTTTACTTTGATGTTCCAAAATAATTGATGCAATTTTAAAATATTTGTTCATTTTGAAGATCTGGGTACGGTACCAGCGGGATAGAGATGATACTTATATTTAAAGGCGATACTGCTTTGACTTGCAGTGAAGAATAATAACAATAATAATATCTTTAGCATTAACCCCTTTACTATAAACACCTTTACTTTTAACCCCCTTTACCATGAACCCCTCAAGGGATGTCTTTTAGATTGGGGGGGGGTCCCAGGGGACCCACTATGGATGCGAGTGAAGCGAGCATCTACTGCAAGCGCCTGAAAATAGGTTCAGATCTATGTAGGCCTTTTTGTGAGACACCTACCCTCAGTATGTCATCTTGTGATGGGTGATATAATAAAAATTTAGTGATATTTCTCGGTAATCGACTATCGATATTGAATTCTTCTTTTTAAAAATGCAGAAAAAGTCAACCCTCGATTCCAATTATTTTAGAACGTTAAAGGAAAAAATAGCCCCCTCTCCCTCTGACACTTTGTGATCTTTGTTGATGTAGCCACGACCAAATGAAAAAATGATATTTTTCAGTCCAGAATCAGTTTTAATTGAGAATTTTTGTTTGTCCTATAGATATAAGACAGTTTCACTAGAGACTATTTTAAATCAGCTGCTTCAAAAAAAAAAAAAAAAGGTGTATGGGGTTGGACGAGATCCAAAAAGTGCTCATTACGGAGGATATTAGGCTAGGCAGGTTTATGGACAAAATAAGAAAGTCTAGATGAGATGGTTCTGGCATGTTCAGAGGAGAGATAAAGAGTACATTGGCAAGAGAAAGCTAAAAATGACTTTCTATCTAAGATGCGAAGAAGAAAACTCAAGAGAACGTATACATTGGTGTGCGACATGAGAATATGTTGTCAAGACTAGCTGGAGATGGAAAATCTGATTTGATAGCCCCTCATGGGATCAGCAGAAAGATGGTGCATGTTTATCCATGGTCTTTCAGTTTCATTTTCTTTCTTCATTTTAGGTTGTTGCCATGCCGAAGTACACAAGTTCAGCTCAAATTAGCAGACTTTCCTGGGCCAAGCAATTAAACAAACAAGTAGGCTCTCCAGTAACGCGAGCACGGTATTATAAGTGCGATATTAAAGATCAAACCTGGTCTCGGAGAAGACACAGGCGTTTTGTAAGTATTTTGCTCCTTACTGTCTATTACACTTCTTTTAAGAATTTGCTCTACAAATTTGAAATGGATACATGTGGGGGTTTTTTAAGCTCTTTTTTAGAATATTTGTGTTGCTGTTGTCATTGACATAGTGTTGACTGTGTTATCAGGTCTTAATAATTAATAGCACAGTGCACATCTGATATCTCACCTTATTAAACATTTACAACTGGAAGGACATCATCAAATGAAAAGATTAGGATGAATCACTTTAGATGAGCAGAGAGCTAGAATAAAAGTTACAAAATTTTACAAAGGCAGAAATAGACTTATTGACATAACATTGAACCAATATCATATTAATCCAAGCTGATGTTCTATTAAAAACATTCAGGCAATCAAACTTATACCCTGTCAACATCCAGAATCAACAGCCACTTACACTCACTTTTCTCAGACACTATAAGGTTATGGGACAGCATGCCTTCTATGTCAAATGCATCACTAGCGTGGAAACTTTAAAAGTACTGTTCTCTTCAGTCAACATCTCTCAAACGCAGAAAAAACCTAGCTAGTTTCAACCAAACATGCACAGTGACAGTAATCCTCAGACTTAGTACATAAATGACATGTGAAAAAAAGAAAAGAAGAAAGGATTGAGTGAGAGCTGACTTTTGTCTCCTCACAAAAAGGAGAGCGGGAAGATTTTGCCAGAAGAGGAAAAAGAAACCGAAAATACCAAACAAATAACAATGTTCTTTAACAGGGTCCAGTCATAAGTCATAAGTGATGGTTTTTTTAATATGAAAAACAAAAAAACTTGCATAGGAACTTCCCATGCACTTTGTCGCACATTTACAGCACCATAGATGTACAAATTTTGATGACAATGTAAATTAATTTGTAGTTTCACTCTTTCATGTTACTGTTTTGTTTTTCTTTGCCCCACTAGCTTGCTACCAAAGTTGCTGCTTCATCTGCTGGTGCAGTTTCTCCTGTAGCTGAAGACTCAACTGCAACAGCTTTGAGCAGTGATATATGTAATCAGTCTAACATCAAAGATAACTTTCAATATATTGATATAGACAAAGATGAAGCAGTATCTCTGCACTTCAAAAAATCGGGACATCTCATGGAACTCAAAGCCAAACATGTACCACAAGGCATTTCAGTGTTTATTCCTGCAAATAAGGAAGTATATCATTTGGATGAGCTGTCTGTTGATAGCATGAAAAGGAATACTCACTGTGTTAATCTGTCAACTTCATCAATGCAGTTAAAACTTAAAGAATTAAAGATAGACAAGACAAATCCAGGGACAAACATTGAATCTGTACATGATGTAGCTTGGCGACAACAGAAGCTGGAATTGAAAAAACTATTTACATACTACCAAATGCTATCCAAAATAAGACTTACAGGTGAGCTACTTTCTTTCTATCCACCATGATGCTTTGTTTCTGAGTGATTGCATGCATGGTTTTGTAAGGGTTTGAAACAAAATTAGATTTGAAAAGCAAAGCTTTCATGGTTGAAAACGTTTTTCTTTCTCATACATTAATTCACTTAAATCTTGTTTGATGCATAGTACACTAAGACAGAGTCAAACACAACTGAAATGCAATGCAAAAAAATGCCAACCAGAAAAACTGCACTCTGGACTGGACTGGTAAATCTAATTGCCGCTGATTAAAGTGGCCACCTTATTGATGATAAATTCTAGTTGATTTTTATCAAACAATAACAATTAAGTGTAAGTAGTTTGGCGGGTTTGAAGTGTCATGCAACTGCTATAAATTTAACAATAAAATGAGACAATTACTAAAATGTCCTTCCTTAAAAATGACAAAGAATTGTTCATACATTTGGCCGTCATTGTGATGAAGGTTGGGCTCTCATAGGGCTGAGATCAGATTTTTTTGTTAATGCATTAGGTAAAGCTGGACATTTCAATCACTATTACACGAGGAACAAACGATGGCATCTTGGATAAAGAATTGTTATTCCCATTTCTGTCATAAGAGTTAGTTTTCATTGTTTCACACATATTGATCTCATCACATACTTGTACTTAGGGTAGAATGTGCATTTATCATGATGATGTTGATGGTTGGTCATCATGTTTTCTAATCCATTTTATATGGTATTCATTAAATTTACTGTTAAGATTTTCTATTTTTTTTGTCAAGTCATCGTGTTGCTTAGCTTTTAATCATTTTGTCTAAAAGAATTCTGATAGTTTCTGCTTGTATCAGAATGTTTTACATTAGTTTCTTAATTTGTTAACAGTAATTCTTTACATTATTCTTAAGAAAACCATTTCCATCAATTTTCTCTTCTGAAATACATTTTGTACAAATGAATGACTTGGCTTGTAAATGGATAAAGCCGCATTTAAATGTTTTAGATATTTGCATGAAAATTTAACTCCTCCTGCAATTATAGAGTGGGATAAACATAAGTGAGGAATTTTTTCCAGGAGTAAGTTTTCCCAATGTCTTTTAATCACAACGTTTTTGTTCGTGAATTTTATTCATTAGGTCTAGTTGTCACTACAACTGTTTCTGGCTACTGCATTGCACCAGGTACATTTAATGCATCAACTTTTGCTTTGTGTGCTCTTGGAACAGGCTTGACATCTTGTGCTGCAAATTCAATCAATCAGGTCTGCTTTGCTGTAATGAATTACATAAAATGCCTAGATATTTTGATGAAATTTAATTTCTTTGTCACCACACATCTAAACATAGTTATGAAGTGCTTTCGTCAAAATAGATGAAGAATCATGGTTTCATAGGTCAAGTTCTTTACTTGCCAATGTTTTAGGAACAAGACCTATAACAAGTAAATTAAAGACTTCATTCTTCAATTGTAATTCGTCGTTTTATTGTCCCACTGGACTAAATGAAGCCACCTATTGTATTCATTACTACTACTGTTTCTACTGCTCCTCCTCATCCTACTGCTACTTCTCCCTCTCCTCCTTTTCCTCCTGCTCCTCCTCCTCCTCTTCCTCCTCCTCCTCCTCCTCCTCCTCCTCCACCTCCAACTACTACTACTACTAAAAAAAAATGCAGAAAAAGAACAAAAAATATCAA
>JAOYNN010154475.1:0-11183 GCA_025770095.1 Goniobranchus kuniei | reverse complement strand
CTCTCTCTCTCTCTCTCTCTCTCTCTCTCTCTCTCTCTCTCTCTCTCTCTCTCTCTCTCTCTCTCTCTGTCTTTCTTGTGTGTATGTGTTCATTCCCGTCAGTCTCGATCTAAAAATTATATAATCTATAGCAGGAATAGTAGCCTATAAACTGTATATCTATAATCCAGACCTAAGGTTTCTGGAGCTCAATGTATGTCCAAATCTAATTTAAGTGCTGATTGATGCTAGAACTGAAAGCTGAATGTTGTTGAATGTGCAATGGGGGACTTAAGACATTAGTTGCAATGAACTATCCAATGTCAGGATTTTGTTCTAATGCATGACTTTAACTCACTGAGCACGAGGCCTAACTTTGCCCTGCACACCGTGGAACTGGCCATTTTCCACACATTTTCAAGACAACTAAATAGAAAGATAGAATCATAAAACTTCATCCATTTCTACATTTATTCTTTCAAGCCCTTGAGAAACTGCTAATTTATAAATAGTTAGATCGTAAATATTGTATCCTTTTTCTTTTTTTTTTCCCGACTGCTGAGAATTGGACTTGAATAAAGCTTAGCTTCTCTGCTCAACATCAGACAAGGATAACCGAGTTTACTCAATATTCATGCTTAACATCAGACGAGGATAACCAACATTATTCATGCTCAACATCAGACAAGGATAACTGAGTATACTCAGTATTCGTGCTCAGTGAGTTAAACTTAAAAAAAACCACATGGAATGGCTTTGAGACTGATGGTTGTGAAGGACATGTGAGAAAGAAAAAATATTTCTTTCAACAAATTCAATGGCTTAACCAATCATAGATCTAATAGTATCAGTAATATCTTCTGGCCGTTATGTATACGTGTTACCAATTTGCTTGTCCTAAGTGACTGAACAAAAGAGTCAGAGCTGATCAAAATTGGCAACTTTTTCTTTCGTATGTGATAAAACTTAACCACACCAAACACCGATACAACAAGGATTTAACCTGCCAAATTAAAAGAGAAGACAAACAAAACCAAATTTAAAACTGTCAAAGCATCTATAATGTTGGTAATGGTAATCTTACAAATAAGAAAGCTAGGGCTGAATTTGCCAACAGTAACTTCTCATACACCACGCAATGCAAAATATGAAACTTTGCCAGGTTCCTCAACATGACACGTAGGTTGTTGCTTTTTTTATTAAGTTAAGTTAAATTCAAACAATTTTTGGGGTCCACTGAAATAATTTGCTGCCAACATAATATTTTCACTTTCAGTAAAAGCCTGCAATGCCTTCAAAGAGACGGACCAGAATAGATCTTGAAATCTAGGAGTAAGAAAAACAACAACTGACTAGATCTAGAATCAAGTGCAGATCTAGATCAAATGTTTAGATTCTAGATGGATTTAGATTGAGATCTAGATAAAATACACTGCCTTCGAAGAGTAGGAATAGATCTAGAATCATGACAGTGAAGATCTGTAGGCCTATCATTAAAGAATGTTGATCTCGCTTGGATTTTCCAATCAAAATATAAGCATGCTTTACCAAACTGAAGCAAGATAGTGTATAGTTGTGAGGGTACTGGTGTGGATTGCATGTCGAAGTAACCAGGTTCCAACCCAAAGTGACTCTTTTTTTTGTGTGATTTTTGTGTGTGTTGAACTTGCCTTCATCAAATTTTTAAAAATGTTTTTTCTTTTTGTGAATGGTTGTGTGGATAATGAAATAAATCAAATCAAAAAACAATAAACCAGCAAATAAAGTGGAAGTTTGATTAAATTAGGGAACCGGACCATCGTGGGCTGATTAGACTTTCAGTTTCAGGGGTAAGTCTTCTGTTCAACATACCGTTCTTCGAACTAGTCTCAACACTAGTAATAACAATAAACTTACTACTAATAAAGAAAAAGCCAGACATGCATAATTTTATTCTCAGACACGACGCAGTGAAAACATATGAAACTTTGCCAGTATCGTCAGCATGGCACGTAGGTTTGGAATCTGCTTTTGGATCAAATTTGTGAGAACATAAAACATTTTAGGTCTCTTAACGTTAATTTCAATCCTTTGGGGTCCTCTGAAGTCATTTACTGCCAATATAGTATTAGATCTACCTCTTTGAACAAAAGAAACACAATATTCGACATGATTCACATCCCTTAGCACCAAAATGTACCGGAAGGTTCCCATTCATGAAAAAAGGTCTACTTGCATTTGCGTGACACTAGCCCCAGGAAGCCTTATAGAATTACTCCTCAAAGAGAGAAAAGATTTTCTCTCACTTACAGAGATAAAGGAACCTTAATGTGGGAGATCAGAAAGCAGGTATGAGTATGAGATTGCTATCATTTCGTGAGCCGGTCCTTGGCAAGCCTATAGATTAAATCAAATGTTAATGAAGTCTAAAAAGACCGAGGACGGATACATCTAGATAGGCCTACATCTAAATCCACCCACAGCTCATAGACAATTTAGATGGAGACCTAGATTTCTACATCTAAATCTCTCCATTGGTTTCCAGCTAGTAATAATAATAATAATAATAATAATAATAATAATAATAATAATAATAATAATAATAATCATAATAATAATAATCATCATCATCATCATCATCATCATCATCATCATCATCACAACAAGAAACATATTACAAAATGTACATAAATAAGCTCAACTAAAAATCCCATTCTCTGGTCACCTGTTACAGTAGATATCATGGGCCAATCAAGCTCATTTTCTATAACTGTTGTCAAATGCTTGAAAGCATCCTGTGACAAGAAAGGAAAGCAAACAATCAGGACATGTGTATCTCATAATAATGCAATTTCTTCTCAATAGCCTCATGAAAGTATTGATCTACACATCAGCCAATTATCAATTCATCGGCCATGTGCATTAATTTTCATGAGAATTGGACTAGAACTTGTTTTTGTTTTCATTTTTGTCCCCAAATTATACTTTACTATCTTTTCTTTAACTTAAGTACATTTCAAATTCATATTTTTCAGGTGAAATATGATATATTACAATAGTAAATTATAGAATGGGGAAAATATAGGCACATCAAAGCATACTATTTTTGATGTGCTTATTTCAAAGAAAGAAAAAAATGTACAATCCATTCTAGTGCACACTGATATAATAAAATCCCATTAAGCAGACATTTGTCCAAATGGTTTTAACCTGAAGTAATGACCCCCAGGGAGGTTGCCAACATCTTTGAGGTGTTGGTGTATTTTTAGACTCCATAAGTATTGAAAATATTTGTTGAAAAAGTGACATAGATTAAGAATTAATTGGCCGAATTTCATTTATGAGCTTAAATATAAGAATTTGACTGTAGATCCAGCCAGTGACATGATGCTACTCCACAGGAGGAGTGTTAGATAAAATTCAGGCTGCCCAATAAGCTATAAAAACATTTACAAACTTTGAATCCTGACTACAAAGATAAAAATGGAACAATTTTTAACAAAACTTGTACAATGTATTTTGATGAGATTCAGCCAGAATATTCCAGCAACACAATAAATCAAGCCCCTTTTTGACTGTCATCCTCACTGACAATGGGCATGGTTGAAAACAAAAAGCAAGGCAGAGTTTCTGAAGAATTGAGACAATGATGACAATGCAAATTGTCGCTTACCAACAACCTCCAATCTCTGCACAGCAAGCTTACCACGTATTCCTCAGACATAACAAAAGACAACTTGGCATTTTTTCGAAGTCTATGTCTAGACTCAGACAACAACATGATAAACTCAGACAACAACATGATAAACTCAGACAACAACATGATAAACTCAGACAACAACATGATAAACATGTTCAATGGTGAAGATATTTTTGGCTTGAGGAAATATAAATGACTTAACAACATGGGATCGAGATTCCCTTAAAGAGAAGACCTTGCATTCATTTTGGCCAAACAAGGTTTCTTTGTATCCCAAAATTGCAAACATAGTCACGCGTTTTCAGATGCCCTTTTAGTCAACCTATCTGTATGAAGTTTTTAATAGAAGTACAGGCCAAATCCAACAGCAGACAGGGGATGCAGCCAGGTCTGAGGTGTGCTATGTCAAAAACAGTCCCGTGCATAGACAAGTTGTCCAACAACATGCAGCGCCAGCTATTTCACTGTGCTGTCTTGTTTGTTTTGTTGTTGAGAGACTTGTGAGAGCTTTTGTAGAGCTTTTGGAATTGTCACCTCCAAATCACACAATGAAATTTCTTAGGTTGAAGGGCAAATTGAAATGTCTTCTGAATCATTTTCTTGTATTTTCCAGTTCATTAACTTCACGTTGAATTGGAGTACTTCTGCTTGCATTGCTCCTCAAAAAGAAAAATATCATTTCAGTTCTCTTGAAATGAAGGATAATCTCTGGTTCTCTTCTGCGACTATGTCTTTCCATCATCATCTAAAAAAAATAGGACTTTAAAATAAAAATAATGAAATGTTGTTTTTATCTTACCACTGTCATCTTTGTTGCGTCCAACCAGACGGGAGGCAGACTGAAATGGGCACTGATAGAATCCCCAAGGACGGCAATTCCTCTCTGCTGAGACGAACCACATAGTTCAGCTTCATAAGGCTGTTGGGTGACATTGTTGACTCCCTGAAGAAAAATACAGGAGAGAAAAGATAGCAATTCCAGGTTTCTAGTAAAGCTTTTGAAAAGATAGAATAGAGAAATTTATTTGTTAACGAAACTTAACAAAATTTAGTACCACAGAAAAATCACTTGGGGCCATGAGAGAAGTGCAGAACATGTGAAAAGTTTCTTCACAGTTGGAAAGCCTTTGTTTCAACAAACATCAATATTCAGTTTCATCATTGTTTTTACATTCTGGCATCACTTGTGCTTTCCAATCACCCCTTTCATGAACATCTACTACGAGTCTTATTTGAAACCTTATATTCAGAGAAAATTATAAAAAAATTAAGACTGTTTAAGACACAACTTTAAACATATCCAATCCACAAAGCATATTCATGTGAACTGAACATTCTCATATAATTTGTGTTCATTATTAATCCTTGATCCAGTATCTTCTCCATATTCAATATGCTCCACACAACTTCCATGCCTCAGTAAAAAAAAAAAACACAAAAAAAATACTACCACAGGAATGAAGTAGCTTGAGACCCTGCAAGCAATGGCCAGTCAGGTGATTTTTATTTTTAATCCATGACAAAAGCTAATAATTTCTCCTGTTTCTCAAATGATCTGCTATATTGTCAGTAATGATGATAGCAGATATCTATATAGCTAAAAAATCAGCCCTTGTGTTCTATGAATCACAAAAGTAAGCCAAGGCTTATAATAGGGAGGGTTAGATCTCAATTTAATAACAGCCAAAGCCCATTTCCACCTCAGTTGAGTGAAGCAGCAGGTAAATTTTTTTGCCTAAGGAAAAAAACACATGTGTCCACAGTGAGAATCAAACCCACTACCTGTCTGTCAGCAGGCCAACACTCTTCTACTGAGCTACAGTTTTAAATTAAAGCTTTACATTAATGTTTGACATAAGCAACAAATAAGTATTCTCACATAAATTCCATTGCAATTAGCATCAAAGTACTTGTCATCGTCCAGAGGTCTGAAAATTAAAACAAAAAACCAAACTCAAGTTTCCGATAATCTGGTCTTCACCTTTCAAATGAAGTATTTTCATTGCATCAGTTTCATGAAATGTGTTTTATACATATATTGATGGAAACATCAACAAAAAAACAACCCAAAAACTTATCATTTAACTATCACCAGAAAAAAAATTCAAACACCCAGGGCAATGAAATCACCTTGCTCCTGGGTGAACGAGACTTGTGATATCTGAACAGTCTTTTCCCCTCCAATAAGTACCTCTGAGGCCCTGTAAAGAAACAGATAAAAACATTTATATGGAAACACATATAATAGAGCAAGAGTAGATAGAGCTTATACTTAAATATTAGGGTTCTGATCTATTTAACAATAAAAACATGGAGAATGGATAAAAATAATTATGAAAACACACCAAAGGCAATAAAATACATACACAGCAGTCCAATTTAAAATTAAAATAAATAAATAAATAAATAAATAAATAAATAAATAAATAAAGGAACTCTTCATGAATTGATAGTGTAGCACCAGCTTGTGTAAAATAAGGTAGCACAAGTACTTGATATAAGAATACCGGCTGTGTTTTTCCTTTTCATTTTTTTTGTTGGTGCTTTGATATAATTTTAAAATAGACTGTTATCATCAGAGGTAGACATAAGATATTTTACATAAATAAAGAGTACAACTATTGATTAAAGGCATGAAAAAGGTAACAATTTCCAATAACGTGATAGCCAACAATGGCTGTTAAACCCTCAAAGGTTTTGGTGTGAGCTTCCTCAATATGTGAAATTTTGAACGCCAAATATGAAAATGTATCGTTCTTATAAATAATATAGAAAGATGGACTCTACAGATATATGGACAAAACATTTCAATTGGTCTAAATGTCAATAAACAGGAACGCTTGGTAACCATTATATAGGTCATTCCCACTTTTACTGAGTCCCAATCTGTGACAGGATACAGTACATGCCAGTATTTGAAATGTCCTGTAAACGGAACAGTCATGTAAAGGGAAGAATCCGGTGGGAACAGAAATTTGTCTATATAATTTTCACTGATTAAATGGAAAGGTCTGCTGTTTTAAAGGGATGAATATTAGGAAATACGTCACATATTGACTCACATTATTCAGAGAAAAATGCTTTGGTGACAAATCGTACAAAGAAAAGTTTGTGTTCTCGACTTCATTAAGAATGATAGGTTACATTATGTACCAGAGTAACGATAATCTGGCATTGGCCTCACACAAGAGTAAAAATGTTCAATAAAAAAAAAAGGGAGATAATTAATTGGTTTCAACAACAAACACCTTCAATTTGTTGTTAAGTACAAATCAGGTGTCAACAAACAAAAGATAAGGTTACTCGGTTTATCCAAACAAGCCAGTGTCATCTTTCACATGCATGCAGATAGGCAAAGCATTGGCAAACACACCACTAGGCCCCTGATGCAAAATGAGGGTGGCCAAAAGCATAAAAACACAGCAAGGGGACTGACCATCAAGCGCCACCCACTTGTCACCACACTGGACTCTGAGTAATCTGATAGGCCGTTGGTCTAAATTTGTTAGGCACAGGTGATAGTCCATTTTGACCATCTTTTTTTGACTAGGAGGATGAAGATTCTTGGGTTGGAAGCAATTTATTTTGACAATACTTCACTTTGAAAGAAGGTTAAAAGGAGTGCCGTTAATTGGAATGAATCATGGGAAATGCCACTGCTCCATTTGAGTGCCCTGCACTATAACTTTAATAACATAGCTGTGTTGAACTGAAAAAGAGGAGACTCTATAGAACTATTCTTAAACACTATTTCAAATTAGACTTCTAGCTACCGGAGCAAAATGGAAGGTAATGGTAATCACTTACAGCCTTTGTGCTAAAACCGTCACCATCAAGATCAATCAAAGGTTCCCGCTGGTTGTATGGTCTGGAAAAATGTGTAAAAATAATAACTGTTAAGTAGTCCATTGCCATCTATGAGCAGAGAATCCTACCAGCAAATTCAACAAAAGAGGTAATCTCTTAGACTTTATCTCCTAAGCCTTGAGGATTGAAATCGGTTTGGATAGGAAATGTCCACATTAAAACATCCTTTCATTCTTACAAAATGAGGTAAAAGAAACCTTTAATGGGATTGCAGTTTAAAACTTTTAATATATTCTATCATGTTTTAAGTCTGGAAATATCACATATACATATATGACATTAAATATTGATTCTGACTTTCAACAGCCAGATGGTGGTAGATTGTGCCAAAAGTGTTCTTTTTAAAAAACTAACAAAACCAAACCAAAAATCCAATTCAAAAATTCACATTCTCCCCAGCAGTACAAAAATAATTAGCTGAGCCAGCAGGAAATTATGCATTTTGCACTTATCAATTCAGCATGAAGTTAGCAAGCAGATAACCTGATATTCTATATGTGTGCCAAAACAACTAGATTCAGAACAAGGGAAGTGGGGGCACTGCAGCTCAGTGGGAGAGTGTTGGCCTGCGGACTGAGAGGTAGCAGGTTCGATGGACACATGTGCTTTTCCTTAAGCGAGAAAATTTACCCTGTTGCTTCACTTGACCAAGGTGAAAATGGGTATAGCTTTGGCTAAAAAAGTACTCTGCAACAGACTAGCGTACTGTTCATAGAGTGATGGATAAAATCTGTCACTGTCCGCTTCATGCTATAGAACCAGGATAAGCTCTGGCTCGAAAACGATTACTATTTGTAGAAGAAAGGATGCTTCTATAAAGTCAAATCAGCTTCACACATTTCTATACCTTTCTATCCATTTGCAAATCTGTTTTATACCAGGTAAATCACATATGTTCTTGGAAATTATTTTCTGTAGAAAAACGAAGCGATAAATAAACTTGAAATTAGCAAAATACATCTGAAATTATTTTCTGTAGAAAAACGAAGAGATTAATAAACTTGAAATCAGCAAAATACATCTGAAATCAACAATTCATTAACAGTGAATTCATATTATATTTTTAGGTTCCAACAAAAGACAATGTGCCATGCAAATGTGCCGTGCATATGTGCCATGCACATGTGCCGTGCATATGTGCCATGCAAATGTGCCGTGCAAATGTGCCATGCAAATGTGCCGTGCATATGTGCCATGCATGTGTGCCATGCAAATGTGCCATGCAAATGTGCCATGCATGCCCTTTCCTTATAAGACAGAGATGGGAAATGATGTGGCAAGAGTGCAATTAATCCACTGGACCCTTGCAGTTTATTTGCAGGATACACTGGTTTAACATTTGGACACAAAAAAGATGAAATGAGGACTGAGGCTGTAGAAAGATCTTCTTATCGTCATTATCATCATCTTCTTCTTCTTCTTCTTTTGGCAAAGTTAGGGTTTTCCACAGTAGTCGACCTTTTGATTGTTTTATTTAATTTTTGGCAAGGGTTTTATGCTGGATTCCCTTTCTGGTGCAACCAAGCTTTTTGGCATGGAGAGTGGTGAGAGAAGTGGTCAAAGGAAGAAATGAAGAGAATACATTTTGCTGTTGCAGTTACAGTCTACTCTTCTACAGTCTGACTGCCAAAAGTACTTTTGCATGCACCGCTTGGATATGAGACTTTCAAGTTTATCGTCCTACTGTCATTAAACAAACACTCAAATCCTGACTGCCGTAATTTTCAGACTGTAAGCCACTCCGGCCTATAAACTGCAACACATGAATTTTAAAGGAAAAAGATTTTTTTCCTTAGATAAGCCACACTGGACTAAAAGAAGCAGGACTTAAAAGATTCAAATACCAGTAGACAACTTGTGACAATTTCTTTTGAAGTCTGATGTGTTACAAAAGTGACGTATACAGAACAATGTACAGTACAATTGTAAACACGGCATTGAAACGGGAACGAATTGTCAGCACCGCTTACAGCATTACAGTCCTTTACAGTGCCCTCTATTACTCTATGTTGTGCCAGGTATAAACAATTTGTTGTAGTGAACATTTAACACTTGATTCAACTGACTGACAATCACTCAATAGAATATTTTAAAATTCTACCATTAGCCGCACCAAACTATTAGCTGCAGGGTATCAGCCGGAGAAAAAAGTTGCGTTTTATGATCTGAAAATTACGCTACTATAGCGTAAAGCGGCAGAATATATCAGAACATTGAATTTTTAAAGAATCCCTCACACCCCGATGGTTTCCAATTTTTTATGGATGTTGCTTCCCTCACTGCAGCATGGGTCCTCCACTGTTATTCCACTTTCAGTCATTGATAAAAGTTTTATGATAAAACGCAAAATAATAATAATAACAACACAGAGACTATTCCAACATGGTCTTTCTTGATTCGTTTTCACAGAATCTCAACACTTGCAGATAAGAGGGAATGTTTCTTGCAGATAAGTGGGAATGTTTCAGTTCAACAAACAACTGAATCATTTTGTAAATCTGCTGACAGGGTCAAGACACAAAATATCATGGAACCAGGAGGTCCCTGGCAGTGTCTACTGTGACTGGATGAGTCATTTGAGTTGTGCTTTACCTTACGACTCATGATTGACAGCACATAAATTTGTCAATGGCAGCATCACTGAGGTGACTTACGATGTTGAAAAATGACATTAAACCCACGAAGTAGCTAACTAACTGACATAATACCAGGACTAAAGGTATGTCTTCATGCAGCTACAGGTGAGATAAAGGACACAAATAGTACTACCAGGGCTGAAACACAAACCTTTTCATCCATAGAACTTATCAAGGCTTTAGCTTTGGCCACGCGGAGTTCAAATGGGATCTGAGATAAAAACAAGGGGAATTTAACATGAGTTTAATGTTTGATTTCATAGGTGTTATTTTAAAGAATATTTGTATAATATATCATAAACAGATACAGGGATTGATTGACAGACAGACAGACATACAGACAGACAGACAGACAGGTAGATAGATAGGTAGGTAGGTAGGTAAAAAAACCCTGAGCTTTTATACAGCACAAATTCCACTAAATGCTCAAAGCGCTGTCCAACTGTTCCCTCACACACCTTTTCCAATCAAATGCCTTCTCAACTCCACGTGGGACATATACAGATGCAACCATTTTACAGGCACACTTGCTCTGGCATACTGAGAAGATCCTCCTATAACTATGGTCAAGTACTCAATTAACACCTGAGTGGGGTGAGGAAATGTGTGTAAACAACCTTTCCCATGGACGAAACAGTGCTTCTGGGAGGACCAGATTCGATCTCAGAACCTTGCGGCTACAAGTTGATGGCTTGACCCAACAGCCACACTGCCACACAGGTAGGTAGGTAGATAGACAGGCAGACAGATAGATAGATAGGCAGACAGATGGACAGACAAACAGGTAGATAGATAAATAGATCTGGATAGCTAGATAGGTAGATAGGCAGACAGACAGACAGACAGGTAGACAGACGGATGGATAGATCAATGGATAAAATAGATAAATCAATAGAAAGATAGATCAATAGACAAACAGACAGACAAACAGACATACAGACAGGTAGAAAGAGAAAGAGAGAGAGAGAGAGAGAGAGAGAGAGAGAGAGAGAGAGAGAGAGAGAGAGAGAGAGAGAGAGAGA
>JAOYNN010154364.1:0-11183 GCA_025770095.1 Goniobranchus kuniei | reverse complement strand
CCCCCAACCTTTTGAGGAAAAAAATACATTTGAAGACAAAATATGATTTTAAAAAACGTACAGAAACACCATATTAAGTCTGCAAGACACTTCAAAACATATCTACGCTCATCCGCCAGACCTCCCTTCTCTTCCTGTTTACGGGCTTTTGCATGAGCCTCAGCTATCTGTTTGCTTCTTACGTTTGCTTCATGGGTAACCTGGAGTTCACTTTTGAAGAGTTGTTTATGCTCCCTTTTTGTGTTCAACCGACGAGCATCTCTTCCCATGCCAGCGCTGATTGATTCTTTCACAGCAGCTAGAGTGGCAGGATGACCATTGAACTCAGCAGCAGCAGTAAAAGAACAAACTGCACTTTTTTTTTTAGGGAGGGGAAGGCCTCTTTGCTGCATTGTGTCAACACACTTTGATGGAGACTCATTGAAGCCTTCATTTCTTCTCTCTCCCCCCTTGTGCCCTAATAGTCTTCAAGAATATTGCTATAGAGGCATAGTGTAAGAGAATAAAAATGATACCAAACACTCTAGCCTAATGGCAGTGTAAAAGGCATCTTTAGACACTTTTTGAGAGACAAAGTTGTGTTTTTCCTCTAAAATTGATATACAACTCCAGGTACCACCCATATCTAGGAAAATTTGTAAAAAATGGATATTGCACTCAATCCACTCAAATTAACCTGAATCTACAAGAGAAATTAATGTTCTTGATGAAAACATGAAAATCCAAAAGTGGCATTTTTCGTTGAAAATTGACTTTTCAGGTCCGGCCCCACCCTGAAAAACAGGTGCTTGTTTCAACTTCTTAGACAAATGCTTGTAGACTTCTTATGGGAATACTAACCAACTGGTGGTTCTGGTTGAGGTACCAGCCTTCCAAAGACAATTCTTGGCTTCACATACGGCTCAAAAAATCCTGGGGGTGGAGGTGAATTTGGGACAGGAGCTGGGCAATCTTCCATCAGACAGCATTGTGGGGAAATTGGGTCAGGAATCAGAACACATCCTGTTTGGTTAGTAATCTCTGGGCACCTTGATGTAAGCATAGCATAAAATGCAATAACTAATTGTTATATAAAAGCACATCTGTAACATCAAATAGACAGTGGAAATGAAAGTAGGAAGCAGTTTGATACGTAATTGTACAAGGGTCCGAAAGAAAGAAAGCAGCCCAGTACAACTAAGGCGCATGGACAATGATATTCAGTCTGACTGAGAAGACCAGTTCAGAAGAGGAAGAGGAGGAGGGGGAGGAAGAAGAAGATGAAGAAGATGAAGAAGAAGAGAAGAAGAAGAAGAAGAAGAAGAAGAAGAAGAAGAAGAAGAAGAAGAAGAAGATGAAGAAGGAGGAGGAGGAACAGGAGGAGAAGCGGGAAGAGGAGAAGAAGAAGAAAAAGAACAAGATGGAGGAGGAGGATGACACAGAGGAAAAGGAGGAGGAAGTAGTTTAGAGGTTTGAGAAGTGTCAGACGGATAATATATATCAGAAAAACAGAGCATCTTTAATCAAATACCCTATGGTGCTGTGAGAGGAGAAAATCTATGACAAATTAGCGTCGGCTTCTTAAAACATTTTCATGAATGAAATGCATAACATTCCCTGAGAAATTGAAATGAAGGCAATAGCATTATTAGACAACATTGCACATCTCTTACGATTTAATGTGTATGTTCAGGGTAAGTTATTTATCTGAAATATTTTGCAAGTACCAGGGGTACCTTTAATGTACAATCAACTCCGCTTAATTACAACTCAGTTAATTGAATTTCTGCTTAATGTATGGACTGCCCATTTTCAACAGTTAACCTCACACCTGACATCTCAGGCTGTCCAGTGAATGCAATATGCCGCGCTTGCATCACGACCAGTGAAGACCAGTTTGTGAATGACCACATGCTTGGTTAAACTGCTCAGTCTGTGAGCGTCACTTTCATTTTAGACAGTCGGTGTGATCAGTAAGAAAAAGTCTTCAGTGACTGGCTATTCTATTTTCTTTGATTACACCATCAAAGTGTATCACCAACACTACCTTTGAGTTGCTGAACTTATTGCATGTAAATAATGTCAATATGACTAGTTTTGGGGGATGTCATGAGCTCCAGTTAATTGCAACTTCGGATAAATGCAAAAATTTTGTCATTCCTGCTGTGTTGCGATCAAGCGATGTTGACTGTATCTATAAATGCTATCAGAACCAATTACAGCATTCCCTTAAGATTCAACATTTACAATAAATTACAAGTGAGGTATACTAAAAAAGAAAGCTTTGATAGTAAAGCCTATTGACTTACACATCAGTGCATCTCACAATATTCTCCTTTGCTTTTTCACAAGTGCATATAAACTCACAATCTCCCTCATACCAAGTTTGTAATTCTCTGTAGTAGCGGCCTTTGAAGGTACAGACACCTGTTGAGAAAAATCAGCATTAACAAAGACGTGAATAATTAAAAATTCAAAGGCATATTTTCATTTGACTATTAAAGCTATTGAGATGACTTAGGACTCCTTTCTTTTCTTTCCTGTATCCTACAATATCTTATGATCAGAAGACGATATAAGTACCATCCTGACGGCTACTGTCATGTTTGAAGTATTTTTGTGTATCTTTCAAACCAGCCACAACATCACATCAACCATTTAGGCCTGTGTTTGTTCACATCTCTTTATTTGTGTATGCACACAATAAATGACACTCTCACACATGGCAACAATTGACTTATTTTGTAAGTTTTTGAGAGTTCTTTCTTTAAAAAAAACAACAACAACAAAACTTGACAAATGACATAGAAGCAGTGTTTGCCCTATTCTCAAAATCTGAGAGTCCTTATGACTCTCTAAGCTAAGTTATAGCGATCCTTTCATGATCCTTGAGATGCACATGGCTTAAATCTCCATTATTTCTAGATTTTTGTGCATAGAGGATGCGCTCTAGTGTGTTATCAAAAAACATTGTAGAACTATTTCCAGAAACAAGGATTATGATTTTAAAACCTAAATGTGAGTAAATAAGTGGAGAATGGACCTTTTTTTTCTTTTCTCTTTTTTTTCTCTTTCCTTTTTTCAATTCTTTTTTTCACAAATGAAAAAAAAAACCCCAATAATTATGGAATTACACAAAATATTAATGTCAAACAGTATAATTGTAAAAAAAAAAATTCATTTGCACTAAATCGAAATTATCAGTTTTCATCACAGTCCAACTGAGCAAGTATTGTGTAATACGTGTGCTCGTATTGAGAAGGATTTGATATTTAAAACACATCCTTTGTCTATGGGTCACTACAATGGCAGGTTTTTGGATATAAATTTCAAGGTTTCTGGTAACTCATCTGAGAATATGGATTAACTCATATGTAGCTAGTTAGATAAATATGCTGCATTTTTTTCAAATCATAAATTTTTGAGACAGGCTTTTAATTAATCAACCCAAAACACACTTATAGTTGAATAGGTTTGGGAAAGGAGGCAGCTGGGTTAATGTTGCCTGACTTAGATTGATAAGAATGATTGTTTTAGATCTCATATTTATTATGCTCCTTGAACCATGGAAAAAATAAACAGTTTTTGATTGAATCTTGATGATATATTCCTCATCTACCTTGACTTGGGCCTTGGTGCACAAAGTGGGTGACCCGATTCCAAAACTGAAAATACACTTGGGATTTAAATGACAGTACCTTCTATTGGTGGCCTTATGATGGGTTCAGGGGTTGTGTCATTATATCCTCCAGGGGGCACAGAAGGTGTGATAATATCTGGCAAGAGATCTTTGTAGGGTGTGCAGTGAGGAACCAAACAGCACTTGTCATTAGGATCTTCAATTAGCTCACAAGATGGGGGCAATGTTGGAATTGAGGCACACCTGATGACATAAAATACAACATTTCACAACTGTTCTGAGTGTAAAAATAAAATTCTGTTTGTTTTGTTACTTTGACAGACCCCATTCATCGTCTGATTCAGATTTGACTAAGAATCAGATTTTCATGAAATCTGACAAAGGAAGAAGGATAATGAACCACAGACACATCAAAGCAATACATATCATGTAATTCATTAAGTTAAAAATAATATTATGTGTAGATTTTCCTAAAAAGTATACAATAAGGTCTGTTTCTAGTACTCCATCAAAGACTTCTAGATTCTGGCCATGCTGTCAGCTATCTCATCTTCGCTTCTCATTATTTCTGTAGCCTACTTAGTCCCCTGTGTTTGGTTGACCATTGAATGACCACCTACAGAGAATTTCTGGCAGACAAGACATTTTTCCTGGACTGCCTAAGAATATCGCACATAGCTAAACTGATGGCTTGAAACATACATGGACTACAAGGTTCATGGACTACAAGGTCTGGCGTGAACATAAAAGCAATGCAAATTCTGACGTGAGCATAAATGCTATACCAGGTCTGAAATGAGCATAAATGCCATGCAAGGTCTGACGTGAGCATAAATGCCATACCAGGTCTGACGTGAGCAAAAATGCCATTCAAGGTCTGACGTGAGCAAAAATGCCATTCAAGGTCTGACGTGAGCAAAAATGCTATACAAGGTCTGACATGAGCATACATGCCATACAAGGTATAACGTGAGCATAAATGCTAGACAAGGTCTGACTTGAGCATAAATGCAATACAAAGCCTGACTTGAGCATAAATGCAATACAAGGTCTGACGTGAGCATAAATGTTATACAAGGTCTGACTAGAGCAAAAGTACTATACAAAGTCTGACGTGAGTATAAATGCCATACCAGGTCTGACGTGAGCAAAAATGCTTTACAAGTTCTGACGTGAGCATAAATGTTATACAAGATCTGACGTGAGCAAAAATGCTATACAAAGTCTGACATGAGCATACATGCCATACAAGGTCTGATGTGAACATAAATGCTATACAAGGTCGGACTTGAGCATAAATGCAATACAAGGTCTGACGTGAGCATAAATGCCATACAAGGTCTGACGTGAGCATAAATTTTAATGCTATACAAGGTCTGACGTGAGCATAAATGCTATACATGGTCTACGTGAGCAAAAATGCTATACAAGGTCTGACGTGTGCATCATTGCCATACAAGCTCTGACATGAGCATAAATGTAATCAAGCTCTGGCACAAGCATTAACATATCCTTCAAGATTTTAGTTTCTATGACCTTTATCTATTTCATGAAAAGATATTTTGAGATAATCCAATTTATGTAAAATATAGATGTCATTTTGGATAATAAGTATAGGTAACAATGTTAATTTTATGAGGCCAACAGTGAGGCAGGACCATATCTTACATACCTTTGTTCACATCTGTACCTTCCTTCAATTTCATCTGTACAGGTACATTCATAGGAGCAGCCATCACTCCATGTCTCACCTTGTCTGTAGGTATTCTGACGCAAATAACAGCCAACTGAGAGGCATAATGAGACAGCATATCAAGGCATGAATTCGGACATAATTTACACACACACACAAAAAAAGATCTTATTTCAAACATTGCATATCCTGTTAGCATAATGCTATTTAGAGATTCACCTTTATTTCAAGGACAATTATCAAACCAATCAATATCAAAGTACATGTGTCAATTATATGCTAACACTAATGCACATGAACAAGCTGAGGGCATACAACATGTATATGAAAAGATTGTTTTGGGTGTCTCTTATTTTATATAATCATTAAAGACTTAATTTGAAGCTTAGATTTAATAATTTTAAGCAACTCATTCATGATGGCTCTTTAGTAAAATAAAACAAAGAAAGAAATCAAAAGGCTTATTAGAATCTTTTTTATACATTCAAAATCATCTTCCCCAAGTCATTCCATCTATGCTTTTTCAAAGCATGGAATTTGTACTACAAATCACCACCCATGAACAACATGAATAAATATTTATTGTGATCTAGAATACTTTTTTTTTAGGTCAATAAAAATGAAAGCTGGAAAACATGATCAAAGGTTTCAGCAAGTTTATATTCTATACTAGGTCTAGCAATATAATACCTTCAAGCTTCTTAACATTCTCCTGATGTACAATAAAATCATTTGTATCTAAATTCTTTGGTATCTTCCAGGAAAAAAAAAGTAGAGGTAAAAAATCTAAGAGAATGGAATATCATGCTAGAACTTCTGTTGCCCTCTAAATTAAATACAAATGCTTTGGTTGAAATACAAATAAGATGTCACCCAAGTCCAACACACATGCATTGGCCTTAACACAAATGTGAAGTCACTCAAAACAAATAACATGTTGTGTCCCAAATACAAGATTGATGTCACAAAAACATTGTTTTCATGAATAGGGCAGGTCTAAATCTAGCTTCTTGAAAAAAGACTTTGCACGCTCCTGTTAAAGCCCAATCGTATAAATTGATAGCGTTATATACAGCAAATGTGTTTATCAGAGAGAAGTATTATGAGCAATGAGGATACTATAAGACATCCATTTGTTAATGTCATTGTGTGCTTACCGGTCTTTCTTGCCAAAGGATTAGAACCTTTTGGAGGAGGGCTTTTTCCATTTGTGTGGCCCTTGAGTACTCGGATCACATTCCAGGGATTATCTGTCTCAGGGTCTGTACAGACTTGAATCTGACAACATTTGTCATTTGGATCCGTTTCTACCTTACAACCTGACTGAGGAGGGGGAGGTTTAGCACACCTGTTGATCGGAGTAGAGAAGAAAATAGCTTGAATTTTATTATTGAGATAGACATACTAGTTCATGTTGATCTTTGGCAAAAGGTTCTAAGCAGTTGGTTTATAACTATGAAACTTAGAAAGAAGCTCTTGACATGGATAACATTATAACAGACTTCTTTAGGTTTTCTAATACAGCTTTCACAAGAGGAGACTGCTGCATTATATATCAGAATCAATGCTCAACTAACATCAGGCAAAATTCATTACTCAAAAGAACTTTTAAAAATTGGAATAGTCTCAATTTGTCAACAAAGGATGCCAAAACGTTGAATAGCTTCAAATCTTTAATTAATGGTGTTGAATATTACGATTAATTGATTTTTATGTTTTATTTTACTTACCTCTTGGAACCGTGCATTAAAAGGATTCTGTATCATATTTGCCCGTATATTTGATATATGATATGATGATAAAAAAGTACATTTTGGTTGGACGAGGTATTTGGACAGATCTAAGAAGGGGTAAGATAGTCATTTGTACTATGGAGAAGGAAACATTGAGCTGGACTGGTTGAAGAGAGAGATAATACACTGCGAAGCCAGAACAAAGTAATCAAGATCATTCTGCTATAGCTTGTGAACTGAGATTTGTACTTACATTATGAAGGTAGGTATGGTATGCAAAATGCAATGCATGTAGGATTCAACATTTCAATTTTGCATCTGTGCAATTGTGACGGGCAAATTTATTACAGTCTGACATCCTTAGAAGTTTACGGTGCAAATGCAGGAAGTTATACCATTGCAAATCAACAATTCTAACAGATTACGACCATTCCTCAGGTTAAATAAGTAGAAGACAGTTCTAGTCAAGGGACACTACTCTCCTGAACTCTAAGTCAGAATTGAAGGCGACTTCTCAACTAAACGCGCTTTGTTTACATTACATTGTTGTGGTCACAGAAGAAATATTTCGCCTCATTTATCTGTAAGTTTTGCTTTATGTATCCCTAACACGCTATAATCCTTCATCGAAGTGTTAGTCAGGGTATAGTATGTATAGTTTAAGCTTTTTTTGATGCTACGTCTAATGTCTGTATTCTTTTGCATTTGACTGAAGATATGTGAATGTCAATTCAGCTCCATGTTGCCAGATGCTGCTAGATCTTGTAAACATAGTTTCTTTTCTTTTCTTTGATTACAGAACCGTAGTCATTGTTTTAATAAAGTTTATTTGAACGAAGAGACAGCGTTCTTATCGAAATTTCAGTGAAGAAAACTGAACAACTTGAACAGACAGAATGTGAGTGAATGTAAAAAAAAAAATCAGTCTAAATGATAAACTTATAGTGCAAGTTGACTCAAATAAAGACCCTTAAATAAGATTGCGAGTCAACACTTCGTATATGAACAGGAACGGATTCTGAGCTAAAAAGAAAAGAATACAATTTACAATTATTCATTCACTGAAGATTTGGAAAAAAAGGTTAAAATCACTTCAAGTGTTAATACCATGTAAAATTAGTCTTAGGGACCTACCTGTCCATGGTACTTATTGCATTGGAGACTGAATCTTCACACATGAAGATCTGTGAGCAGCCTTCTGTCCAGCGATCACCCTGTTTGTGAGCTATACCCTCATACATACAGTATGCTGTAAACATTTGAAATTGAAAACCCATTCTGGGTAGGTTAGCTTTTGAAGATTTATGCTACTATCATATAATTGGATGAATGTTTGATAACTTTAAATTAGATATTCGCAACCCTTGTTAAGTTGACTAAATAGTTTAGGCATTTTGCTTTTTTCTTTCATTGTAAGTATTGCTGATTGATGAATGAAATTTTCTTTGAAAACAGAAGTTTGCAAATTCAGAGGCACAAAGGAACACAAAGATTAATGAAAAAAATGGATGCAAAAAATTGTCAATACCTTTATGTGTAAAAAATACAACAAATCGATGAAATTACATACAAACAGCACACAAACACACACACACACATACAGCACCCTACTACAAACAAAACCATGAAGAAATGTTGCACATGCTCTTTAAAAAGTCATATTCAATGTTATCATTGTCCTGTCCCTTCACATAGTTATAACAAAAAATACAAAACAATAATGAAACAAACAAATCAACGAAGGAAAACATGTCCCCCTTGAATTTTCGTTGTCAATGGCATCTAATGCATCCCCTGTCACTGTCTTTCTTAGCCATACTTTGATATTGTCTTCCTATATTTTTGTCTGTGCCTCTTTCTTTTGATTTCTACTTTTTCCCTTCAAAATATGCATTTCTAAACTGTTAGGTCTATAAATATGCCAAAATAAATAACTTTTCTTTCTTTTTACATTCACAGTGGACAATCTGATGGTAGCTTTAGGTGGTTCCAAAATATGTCTTTTCAGAATTTTTTGTCTGCTCAAGAAATTCTTAGCTTGAATCTGAGACATTTTGTCTGAAAACTATTGATTTGTCATTTTGCGCCTCTTCTTCTTCTCCTTCATCCTTCCAGGCTGAAATTTCATGCTCGAAGATGCTTCAGCTTTGTAAATTATTCCTAAAATTGTCTGTGCTGGCAGAAACTTTTACCTCAGTAGGGAGTTCATTCCATTTTACGTTCTGTCCTTAACTCACATTTTATTGCTTTGGTGGGAAGGCAGAGTTTTATTTTCCATCAATTTCCTGTCACTGTCATGTTCTTCCATCTACTTTACATTTTTGCAAGATTCCACAGCTACAGCCAAACGTCCTCATATCTTGTTCCTTGAACTTGCTACAAAGTCTTTTTGCATTCCTGAGTATTCAAAGTTGTTCACTGTCTGGTTGGTTACATAAATATTGCAGTTTTTTGCTTAGCGTATTTATCTAATATTTTGATCTATGTACATTGCGTTCTGTGTATCAAAATTTGTTTGCCTGTGCTCTTCTCTGACCTCATGTACTATTCTCTCTGTAAATGTTAAACAAGTGTGGTGACAAAATGCTTCCTTGCCTCACTCTTATTTGGACAAGATACAAATCTAAAGAACCAAAGTTGAGTTTAATGTGCATGACATTTTCAAAGTTGAATTATTCATAACACAAAAAGAATTAAAAAAAAACTAAACAGTCAAAACCCAAGTACCAAACACAAAAACAAATACTAATTAAAGAAACATAACAAAAGTTAAATGATACAACTTAATAAACATAAAGTTTGAATCAATATATCAAAAGAATGTCAAAATGAGTTCTATAATCTTAATAATATTATCAGATAATGTTATTTGTTACTTGGAACATCAGGTGGCAATTCTCCAGGTGGTGGAGTTGGAGGTGCGTAACAATATGGTTTTGGACAACACGGATTTGCTCTGTCAAACTCAAAGACACAGTAGGGTGGTAGATCAGGATAGCTTGGGCACCTAAAATATATTAAAATAACATAAAAAGTGGGCCCCTTAAAAAAACATTTTCTCCTTCTAAACACATCAAGAATTTTTTGAATTCTTTCTTCCATTTTGTTATTTTACTCCAGACACCAATAAGCAGTTATTTGCTTTTATAATTTCTGCTAATGTGAGGGGAGGGAATCACACATGAATTGGACATTTTAGTTTTCGTTTCTATCTTTTCATATAGGAGCTGCCGAAACAAATTCCGTATCTCTATTTCACCCTGTGCAGCATATCATCCCAAGAGCCTAGCCTATGGAAGATTGCATGCTATACAAATTCACTTATTATTATCATCTTTAGTAAGACTAGTCACTCCAGATATTCCTTATTACAACCACATATCTGCGTTGTCTACCAAAATAGTTTATTGTCATGCAGAGGGTATAATGATGGAGAATGTGATCTTCGTTTTATACAGTAAAATGTAATTATTTAACATAATATTCACCCTCTGACAATTCCGCATTTTCTTTTGGCATATCTGGTTAGGGTCGCCACAGAAAATCTCCCCCCCCCCTTCAACCATTCCATCCTGTTCAAACCATCCCTCTCCCAACATCCATTTTATCTTCCATAATTCTGTCCATGCACCTTCTCTTACGTTGTCCTTTTTTCATATCTTAACCTAAAAAAAAAAAACAACTGAACTTTTATTCAGCGCGAAATCCACTAAATGTGTTCAAAATGCTTTATAAATCACCCCCGACTGGCCTTTTCCACCCAAATACCTTCTCAATTCTATGTGGAGTACACAGAGATGCTGCCATTTTACAGGCGCACTTGCTTTAGATCACTGACAAGATCCTCCTCTGCCTATGGTCGGGTGCTCAATAACACCTGAGTTGGTGGGGAAATGTATGTAAATAGCCTTTCCCAAGGGATTAACAGTGCCACGGCACGGCCCGGCCTCAAACTCAGAACCTCACAGTTACAAGTCCAATGCCTTGACCCGACCGCCACACTACCATATTGTCTGGTAATAATAATAATAATAATAATAATAATAATAATAATAATAATAATAATAATAATAATAATAATAATGACTATCAACTGTCTGGTGCTCTCTCTCTCTCTCTCTCTCTCTCTCTCTCTCTC
>JAOYNN010154363.1:0-16978 GCA_025770095.1 Goniobranchus kuniei | reverse complement strand
TAAAGATGAATTCCAACCATTTGTGCTTCAAAAATCTACAACCCTGGACTCTCTATAAGTCTTAGGCCATTTCAACCTGCACGTTAAAAATGTAATGAGAACACTGATCCTTAATCACGTTCTCAAGAAGCGAAAAGATGCTCCTTGCCTCAGAAATCACCTTGTAGCTCAATTCTCACTGTCAATTGAAACCGATCAAACGCGGCGACCTTTTTTCCCATCTCGTTCGACCTTTCTCTGCACAGTTTCCGTTCAAAACACATAGTTTTTCACACACCTAGAAATGTCAACGTAATGGACATAATGCCGAAATGTCGAAAGAAAGTCAACAAAAAGAACCCACACACCCCCCTAATCTCCACATCAAAATTTTCAAAAATTCTAAGTATGTCAGAGAATGACTAAAAATGACCATGCAACAATAATTCCAAGTCAAATATACACACCTCCACTTCCTACTACAAACCTTGACCTCCTACTGATCTTCGTTTGTCTATTCGTTCATATACCTCATAATCTCACCTCCACGCAGGACTACGGCACTGCCTTCGAGAAAAGCGCTGCCCGATTTGTCCATCCATTACCACAGGTCTCACATCCTATATGTGACAAAGTATTCCATCTACCTTGACATTATTGCTCACTGCGGCTCACTCTAATTCAAAAGTACTACTGTTCAATTGAGGCCAGCCGAAGGCCATTAATCAACTCCGCCCGCCTACCTGCTTGGGGTCACTATCGGTCATGTGCAGTTCTCGGTACCTGTCAAATCAATGGCATGGACTGAAAATTGCATAAATTCTTCCCTTCGCTACATCCACATTATCGTGCCAAAATTTCATTCATTTATTTATTTCACTCATCCAACACAACTCCTTGGGTTCATTGAAATTTCAACAGTCTAGTGTTTGTAGTTTTCGTGAATTGCGCTTTTGATTTGTGTGAATATATTTTTCGATTTTTTACAACATCTCTGCAATTAACATGTAATTACAAAATTCGTGCACATACTAGTCTTATCCCATAAAGCCTCATTGAAAGAGAAGATATATGTCGTTTTGATACCAAAAGATCTTTGAGTTAGCCCAATTCTATGTCTTCTAAGCGGTTTATGATCAAAGTTCATATTATCCTAGGGCGTGTATAGTAAATGTGTTTGCGTCTGTGTTAAGTTCTTTGTGTGTGTATTGTTATATGAGCATTTAGAATTGCCGATTTTCATTGACTTCACAATGCTTAAACTGTTTTATCTTGAATAGTTACAGAGCCGACTCAATTCTTTCTCACATGTACATTTATGGATGTCTTATGAATAATCTGTGCATGCTTTAGAAAAAGATGTCTGTTAAACAACTTAATCATGATTTTTTAAAATTATGCATAAGGTGAAAACAATGAACAAAAAAATAGATCCATTTCAAACCTCTGCTAGGAGAAAATGAAGAGATTTTGTATGTCTTTTATTCCATGGTCAGCAAGAGGAGTAAATCAAACGGTGTCCTTCATGTGCACATTAACCGATTGTAATTACCTTTTGGAGTTAGAGAGTAATATTTGAACCCATTATTAACAGCTACGCGCTTTCAGAAATGTTCATTTCTCACAATGGACTCGTGAGCAGGTCCTCACACGAGGTCAGCATGGCATAGTACCGGCGAGGGGAATAACGAAACGGAGCAGTCTAGCTACGCCGTGTGCTGGAATTTACCTCAGTGACTTCTCTCTGCTCCATTGCTCTGTGCATTTCACAATTGGCGGCTTCACCCACACCTCATCTCTGACTCTCACTACAGCCTGCTCCTCTTGCTTCTCACCCTTCCAAGGCTTTTCATTTGGGTTTCTTCAATTGTAGCAGTGCACTGCATGTGTGGTACAGTTGTTTCCTGTTGGCCATTTACCCAAATACTGTCTCTGATGGTGTTATCTGCCCCCTCTCTGACATAGCTTTTATCATACGGTGATGTCTTTCAACAATTCTGTTCCTATTTGGCCTGAATGCGGCTCGATAGAATGAAACGATATTCAATGTCTTCAATAACTCATCCATTTCCCTTGATTTGAAAGCCATTGCATTGTCCATCAAGGTTTCCTTGACCGATCCCCGCTCATAGAAAACCTGTTCCAACTCTTTGCATATAGAGTAGGACCCTTCAGTCTTCATCTTCTCCAAATTGCAAACCTCCCAAGACCACAATCAACCATAGACAAGTAGGGCAAAACCCCTGTAATGTGTAACATCGATGGCCAGTCTCATCCAATCTTTTTCTACACCAAGCTCACCAGCTTCATGAATGCTGCTCGCAAAGTCGATTGACTGACATCGTTCACATTCACTTACTTTCTTCTTGACTCCAGCCTTTGCCACAGGTCTCCTCCGGCACCTTCCATTTGCCTTTGACAGGATCTTCTTGATGCATCCGATCATTTACCTCTTTTAACATCATGCATGCTGTCTCTCCCGCAGAATCATCCCATCGGTGGCATTCCGTTTACCTTTTGATATAACTGCACACAACGCAAAGCCATCCAACCTCAGGATAATGTCAAAAAAAATTTTCCACACTCAGAGAACACTTCTCTCTTCGTCATCCATTCTTTCAGCTGGTCTGCAGTAGGGATGTCATTTGCTCTTGAAAAGACCAACTCCCTATGTTGACTCCATCTAAGCTTAAGTCCTAACCCGTTGCCTCATCTAGTTTCTCTGGTGGTTTCGTCACCAGCCCAAACCATACCAAATGAGCGATCACATCCTCCATTTTCATTTTGCTCACATCTACCATGATGTCGTCAATATAGGGAGCTAGCTGCTTGCCCAATCCTCGAATCCTTTGAAAGAACTGTCTTCAAAATCTTGGACACAATTTTAGTTGCTGAATTCAGACCAAATCCCAACCTGGTCAACCCATATACTTCACCTTTGTAACTAAACAAATTGATATCGCCAGAGTTCTGGTGACACATGCCCTTGAAGGTATGCTGACTTCAAATTGACAATCTCCGCCTTTCCTTCGATCTGTCTCCACTCTCTGCGTCCCTTGTTGCAGACATCTAGTACTTCTCCTCCTGTGTGACTCTCTACGAAATCATTCAGTTCCCGGCTGAAGTCTATCACAGATCCTATCTTCTTTTTGGTTTCCTGTTTAACTCCCATTAATGGGATAATTCCATTCACTTCCCCTGTCCAAGGTACAAGGATGCCTTTTGTGATCCATCTGTCAACTTCCTTGTCAAAATATTTCCTCTTTTCACAATCTAAACCACAATTGTATTGGTCAATTCTGTTGGTCAGTTTTGGTAGGGTTCCTTCTTTCCAAAAGTATCACACAGTCCAATGCTTCCCATCAAACCATGCTTTAAAGTCTTTATCCTCAATGCATACCTGTGAGTGTGGGCTTAACTCACTGTTTCCTATTTCAAAAGCGCGCTGAACAGAGCAACCAATCTTTCCGAACTGCACCTTGTCTCCCTGCACAAGTACACCACCCAGTCATTGGATTACATCCATGCCAATAACCGGATCTACCCCACCTACAATCTCGTCCACAACCATCATTGATGAAAGAGTTCGAATGCCCCCAACCACCAGAGGTAATGTCGAAATCCCTTTGCATCTCACTGTGCGACCGTTGGAGGCCACCATGTTGCTCTCACCATTTCACCATGCTACGTGCTCACTCTTCACCAGACTTGTCGTATAGCCTGTATCTACCATAACTTGACAGTCTCTTCTATTGACAGATATTTTAATCATAGGAACACTGTGTTCAGTGACACTCTACCCAAATTTCCTTTATTAGCCCCAGCAGCACAAGATTTGGCTCCATTACTTTCCTGTCTGGTTCCTGCTTGCACATGTACCCTGCCTACTTCACACTGACTTGAAATGTGCCCGTCCACCCCACATTTGAAACAAGTAATTACCTTAATTATTTTGTTCTGGGCAATCCCTTCTCAGATGTGGCCCTTGACATCTAAAACACTTTACAGTCACTTTTTCACTCATTCTGTCGGCACCAGATCTAGTTCCCAATCCTTGACCAGCAGTCATCGGTCCTCTGGCAGACAAATTAATGGTTAAGACTCTGGCTTTGCTCATGATCTCACTCATTTTCATTTCCTCAATCCCCAGTTCAATGCTGGCTTGCTCGGAGAGTCCTGTCACAAATGTTAGTTTGACAATTTCTTCCAGACCATCACCTTTAAAACCTCTCTCCTTTCCCATCCTTCTGATGTTGTTTGCAAAAACGTCCACTGACTCCCCCGACCACCTTGCTCCCTTCAGCTTGCTGTATGCCAAAAATTGATTATCTGAAACAGCTTCCAAAATTTTGCTCTTAATCACGTCCTCCTTTTCCTTATCATCGTCAGACAATTCCACATTAACTGATAATTGCTGCCTTCCAAGTACAGAGGTAAGAAGGTACAATGTAGCAAGTTCCTTGACCTTTGTTAGGTTGGCTACAAGTTCAACCTTTTGTATCCTTGTGAACACATCCCCTTCACCATTGAACGGCTTCATCGTGTCCGATAACTTGATCTGATGCGTCGCCATTCTGAATTTGTAGATCCAGATATGCCTAGATGTATCAAGATTAGATCATGTTTTGTTGAGAAATTCAAATTAAATTAAAGATAAGTCAATTTTCTCGAATGAATTCTAGATCTAGAAAGTTGTCTAGTCAGCCTAATAGGCGGTAGAGGCTACACACGTAAGTTCTAGAGATAGATCTATCTAGATCCCAAAAGTCACAAGTACACCACGACTGGTGATCACTCTTTTCTGCTTGGCCACCCAAATAGCTTGCAACGAAAGCACTGATCCTCACCCACATTTTCAAGAAGTGAAAAGATGCTCCTTGCCTCAGAAATCACCTTGTAGCTCAATTCTCACTGTACACTGAAATTGATCAAACGCGATAACCTTTTTTTCCCATCTCGTTCGACCTTTCTCTGCCGTTTTTTTTTCAAAAACTCATATTGTTTTTCACACACTTAGAAATGTTAACGTAAAGGACATAATGCTAAAATATCAAAACAATGTCAACAAAGAAAACCCACAAACAACACCAATGATAATTTGATGACTGATTTCTTGAAATAAGGAAATCATTCAACTGTGATCAAATGGTGGCAGAACCCACTCACAGCCACAAGACCACCCATAACGTAGACTTCAAACATTCCGACGATGAAACAATGGCAAGTCTGAGGATAGAATCTAATCACTTCTCTGCCCATCAAAGTATCATTTTTCATCTTGCCATGGCAAAACCTAAATTTGAAAGAAAATCAATTGAGTTCAGGAAAACAAAACAAATAAATATTGAAGAATTTAAGAAAGATATTTTGGACAGTGAACAAGCTAAGCATGTTGACAATACAATCAAAGTGAGAGAAAAAATGTCAATCATCAACACTGCACTGGATGCCATCCATCATGACCCAAATACCAAGAAGGTCATACACAATAAGACCAGAGACCAAATGGTTCTGTGCTCAATTACAAACAGCAAAACAAAAACTAAGGTAGTGGAGAAAAAAGAAAAACAACACAATCAAATGTCCACAGTTAACATATCTGTCAAGGAAATAAGCTTATCCTTTACTCAAATTGAGCAAACAGAACTTTGTAAGAAACTACATTACTCTGAAGAAGGACAACAATAAAGAGCAATAAAACAAAATTCTTAAAGCTATCTTTACTATTGAATGCAAATCATCACCTTTGCCCGTGCACACTAAGGACAAAGAACTTGCAGAAGAGTTCGACAGACATTTCTGTGATAAAATCAATGTAGTCCACCACAGCCTGGACAATATGCGGCTTTGATAACAGCTTAGAATACCAACGATGTATATTAAACACATCAACAGAATTGAAACATTAATGCCCTGCCACAGCAGACAAAATTAACAAAGGCATCATGCAGGCCTCAAACAAGACTTGCAGCCTAGATGCCATACCAACACGGCTATTTAAGGCTTGCTGTGAAGAGCTTGCTTACCAATTACTTAGGTGGTGAGTAGATCATTGGCATGCTGATTTCCCCAACCAATTCAAGGAAGCCGATGTACTACTAAAAAAAAACAACACTAGACACAAATGAACTAAAGTACTATCGGCCAGTTTCTAAACTAAATTTTCATCTCAAAACAAATTAAAAGAATCATCGTCAGTAGACTCCATGAACACATCACCACAACAAGCTTTACATTGTCTTTCAGTCCGCATATCAGCCTTGCCACAACACTAAAATAGCATTGCTGTATAGACCAATAATACCATCCACCAATTCCAAACAAACAGCAACGTCGCTCTCTTACTACTTGACATTATTGCAGCACTTGACACCATTGACCATGCTGTTCTGTTGGGGAAAAGGCGATATTAGGAATCACCAAAGCTACACTTGACATCATCTCTTTGCATGAGATTGATTAGCACATTTACTCAGAAAATTCCCACCTGTACCTCACACTATCACCAAAAGATAAAACGACAACTTTGGACAAAATAAGAAAGTGTGTTATGGAAATAAATCGTGGATGACATTTAACAAGCTCAAACTAACTGATGAGAAAATTGAATTCCTTGTGTTTATAAAACGATTTTCACAGGCTATATTTAATCAAATTGTCATAAATGATGATCTCATCTAAAAGCAGTCCAGTTGTTAGGAATTTGGGAGTTTTCTTTGATGTAAATTTTTCACATGAACCATCACATTTCTAAATTATCTCAAGCACTACAATTTATCCTCAAAAACATTAATCAGATTAGGCATGTTTTAGATGTAGAAACTTGCAAAATCCTTATCAATTCTCTTCCACTAGTCATTTGGACTACTGCAATTCTCTGCCTGCCATGCAGCTCACTACAGACACTACAACTTTTACAAAATAATGTCAGACAAATAAGTGACACCACATCAGTCTGATCCTGCGGGCACTACATTGGTTACTCCTGGAGAAGAGAACTGAATACAAATTGACATGCCTTGCTTTTAAAACCTTTCATCACGATGATTTCCCTCAATGTCCATCGTCCAAGTCACCTCAAAGGTCAAACAATGCACTTTCATTAGAACTCAAAATTTCTAAGTCCAAATATTTTGATCCAGCCTTTGTCTTTTCGCACCTCGTAGTTTGGAATTCATTGTCTCTCCAAAATAAGAAATTTACAATCATATGAAACATTCAAATGATACTTCAAAAATTTAGGTCTTCGTTTTATCGATTTACATAAATATTGCTTCTGATTTTTTATTCACAGGAGCTGTACCTACTTTAGGCAGATGTGTTAACAGCGTGTTATCTATGCTATCAATTTATATCTCTTGTTATCTAAATGTCTAGATTTAATATCAATGTCATTATTCAGCACCTCTGAACATATCTTTAATGGATACTGGCGCTATATAAATAGCACAACGGTTATCAAGAGAGCCTCTCCCATTTATTTTAATACGCACATGTCACGTTGACCCACCAATATCTTAGCACCGTTCCCTACACACCAGTTTCAGGAGATTGGTTCAGTCTCTCTATTTTGTTTTGATACCCATAGGTAACGAGGCATCAAGTGGTCTGGCAGCCATAGTCAATATTCAACAGTGTGATTGTTCCCACTCAAAACCCATTGATTGCAACTTTGCACATAAAAATATCATGATTATCGGGTCAAATGTCCCATTTTTAGGCCCAAAATGCCATTTTTCCTTTGCTTTCGCAACAGCGCCTGATAGAACAGAGTGCTGTTTCCATCATGTGACCAGAAAAGTAGTTCTGGCCTTCAGTGAGGCCTCCTCCAGCTCATTCGGCAATGTTCACTTTACTCAAACCTGATTTGAACTATCAATATAGATCGTATCTTTAAAAATTAAAGGCACATTCAATTTAAGACCAGACGGCACTTATTCGTCATGCTGCATATACAGACTTTTAAATAATTAAAGGCTAATTATTTTATTTACTTTAGAGCTCTCCTAAATTTATCGCACCATATCACAGGGTAGTTTGTTCCTGATTCGCACCGTTGACGGGAAGAAAGAATGTATCCATATGTAGGTATGCGACTGTGGCATGACGTATTAGTGAGCATTGCCCTGGTATGCTGTTTGAGGGGGATGTTCAGGTCTATTTCTTACTGGTAGGCTTTGTACAAAAGAGTTGTTTTTCGGTTGTTTTGTCTTTGTTTCAAAGATGGCCATTCCAGTTGTTCAAGCTTTTTGTTTACACTACTCATCTGTCTGTAGTCATCTTGTCACAAGCGTGTCGCTTTTCTTGATATGGACTCCAATCTGTTTGTATCTTTGTTGGTATGTGGGTCCCAAACACTTACACTGTATTCAAGGTTGGGACAAATGAGCGACTAGTAGGTGAGGGGCTTAATACGTCTTGGACAGTGGCTGATGCTCTGTTGAAAGAAGATCAATTTACTAAAAGCTATCGAAGCGTGATGTTGATGTGAGTTGACCAAGACAGGTTTGATGTTATAGTTACACCGAGGTATTTGGCTGTGTCTGTTTTCTCTAGTTTATGATTTCTAATATGAGAAGTCTAAGTAGACTCCAACAGTTTCCTTTTTGTTGTGACAGTCTGATGGATGCATTTTTCTGGACTGAATTTCATCTCCCAGTCATTTTCCCATCTCACAAGCCCATTTAGGCATTCCTATAGCTTTCTTCTATCGTCATTGGAATAAACTTTTCGGTATATAGTGCAATCATCCGCAAAAAGGCATATTGTTAAATGTTTGGTGTAGGATGGAAGATCATTTATGTAGAGTAGTGATAAGAGTGGTCCTAATACACTACCCTGAGGAACTCCAGACGTGACATCTCTATTTGAGCAGGTACCATTAACAACAACTTCTTGGGATCGGCCAGACAGGAAAGAGATCCACTTGTGGATGTTGCCGTTTATTCCCACAGCGATAAGTTTATCAAGTAATAAGTCGTGAGGTACTTGTTGAAAATCATTAAGAAATACAATTCCTACACATAACAAAGACCCAGATAAGATATGAATGGAAACAAAAGATAACTAAGATTTGGTTTAGATTTGCCCTCACACGCCGCACCCTACTATCTGCTGGCTCTGACTATGCCTCACAGCTTGACATCAAAACGCAATCAAGAGCAATCTGCCAAAGCCTCAACTGGTCAAAAGCGCTTGTTATCATCTTAATTTTACCAACAAACTCGCAAAAGTCAAGAGCAGAAATTTTTTTCAAGAACAATTTTTCACCAATTTGTTTCTTGTATCCAATAACCTTAAGAAATTATTTTAAACACAGAAAATAATTGAATAAGGTACTTACTTAAAAAGCATGTCTTTCTCATGGTTATCCTCCAGTCTGGTGATGTGCTCATCTTCATTACTCAAGTCTATACTGTATATAAAGAAAACAAAATTTTTACTCAGTACTTTCAAGCCATTCAATTGGCTGACATTGTAAATTAAAAATTGTTGCTTTACTTTCTCGTTTGAAAACATCATCTACTGTTATCTTTCCTACTATAAAACATAAAAAGAACAAAAAAGATCAATTTTTTCCAGCTGGAAGAAACACTTTAATTATGAAGATTTCAACTGAAGAACGTTTTGCAAACTGTTAAGTTCAGTCGATGATTTAATGATAAATTCTAATACTGTTATCAAGATGAAAATATAAGAACCATTGTGAGAAAATGAAGGGGCTTTGTATAGGGCTATAGATGGTACACGGCATCTATCTAATTAACACGTAATTACAAAATTCGTGCACACACGATTCTTATCCCGTAAAGCCTCAATGATACCACAAAATCTTTGCGAAAGCCCTATTCTATATCTAGTTCGAAGCGGTGTATGATTAAAGTTCATACTAAATCCTAGGCCGTGTACAGTACAATGCGTTGGCGTTTGGGTTAAGTTCTGTGTGTGTGTATTGTTATGTGAGCACGTACAACTGAAAATTTTCATTGGCTTCACAATGCTTAAACTGTTCCATCTTGAAAAGTTATAGAGCTCCCTCAATTCTTTCTCGTAAGTACATTTATGATGTCTTATGAATCATCTGTGCACGTTTTAGAGAAAATGTATACGAAACAACTGAATTATGATTTTTAAAAATTATGCATCAGGTGAAAACAATGAACCAATATTAGGTCCATTTCAAATCTCTGCCAAGAGAAAATGAAGTGATTTTTTATGTCTTTTCTTCCATAGTCGGCGAGAGAAGTAATTCAAAAGACGTCCTTCATGTGCACATTAGTTACCTGTGGGAGGCAGAGAGATAATTGAACCCATAATTAATGGCCACAAGCCTTGAGAGAGGTTAATCTCTGACCTCAGTCAGGGGACCTAGTATGGGCGAGGAGGATAACTAAACAGAGCAGTCTAGCTATGCCATGGGTACCTTTACAATTACATTGTAATAAGTTGTAAGACTTTAACAACTAGCTTGATATTAGAATTATCTGACAGTAAATACTCAGGATCTTTCACAGCATCATGAAAGTCCATGTCTGACACTTCCTGGTCACTTTCTTCCTGCTCTTCAATACCACTTGCACAATCTGCCTTCAGATAGGAATCTCCACCCTGCGTGAAAAAAAAAAGGACATGTGATGGATTTCAACAGTGCATTCAAATTATGGAGCAGGATCAATCTCTATTCTACATATATTTATCAAAAACTTGTATCAATTTTTGATACAGATTAGAAGGTCATTAGGCAGGTGTAAGATATTTATGCCATCATCATGAATACTGGTAATTAAAGCAGGCGGAGGTCTGAGCAGCCGGTGTACAATGGTTAACTTTTACTATACAAGTGGATAGCAACTGTTCTTGATGTTGAAAGTTCAGTAACCCACTATTCCATTTGCTTGCAGGAGTAGATTCTTTATTTAGATATCTACCAGGTATGTGTTTTCATGCTGATAGAGGGTCAGACTTGAAACATTTTATAAAGTCACAGTCTCATCCAAATCATTTAGAAATGCATCTCCCTTCACTTTTACTTTTCAATTACCAAAAGAGATAACATCCGCAGCAACAATAGAAAAATTCAAAGAACACATTTCAGACTATTTACAAGTACGTCATAGCAGGAGCAATCAGACACCAAATAGATCTAAGTAGTTGTAGAATGTAAATAAGAATGTCAGAATCTTCATAAGTGAAGGAAGACATTAAACGGCAGATGCAGATGCAGATACTGTCACAAGTAGTACTACTTTATTCTGTATCTAAATGTTTATAAGTATTGTTTGTAAAGTAGATGACAGCATCCTATACACTGCATCCAGGTTTGTATGTGATCTGGTATGATCTTTTATCAGAATATTTGCATTTTTAAGTAGCCTACTAGTCACTCAAGATATTTAATTTGATGGGTTTCGTAGTCAGCTAAAAACAAAATCAGCAGTATGGGCTAAGTGCAGGACCACCTTCTTAATGCACGTTCAATGTATGTGCATACACTTTTTAAGTGTAGGCTGACTATGAGGTAAGGTACAACTAAAAAACAAATAATGAATAAATAAATAAATAGAGATAAATATATAAGTCTTTCATGTCCCAAGGGCAACTTTTAATTTGACAAGAAAGATTGTAGAAATATGGTATTCTGTTATAATTATTATTAGAAATCCATAAAGAGAATATGAAGGATGTCCCCCAAAAATGCACATGCAGGGACTGCACATGGCACTTGGTAAAATACAACAGAATTTTATAACTAGGAGTCTATTACACCAAAACCCATATCAAAACGGTCGAGGCAACCCAAAGTTATATCAATTTTAATGAAGCATGGGGTCGATTCAATGATCAGTTTTCATGCTGTGGCAATACAGGAATGAAGGGAGATCAGCAAGGCAGTAAAATAAATCAAGCTTTTGAGTAAATTGAATTTAAACAAATGTCAACAACAAAAACAAGGAAGATGACAAAGTAAAAATGAAAATCAACTCCTCTCCCATCATATCAATCACTTAAACTTAAAGCCGCAACAACATCTGCAGCAAAATAACAAAATGAGTCAGTCGTCTAATGCAACTTACCACAGTCCCCTGCCTACACAATATCATTTGATTCGGGCATCTTCATGCCTCGCTATTTTGGGCATATCATCCACTTCACTGGACCAATTTTGATGAAATAAACTACAAATGGCTGAGGAGAAGATTTTCTTACAGCCTCAATCATTGGTTACACATGCAACTCAATGCACCTGCCTGTGCTTTTTTTGGGGGTGGACACCTTGTATACTTTCTCTCTCCACATATATCATATACAAGGAAAGTGGGTATTATTCCACAACAACACTAGTCTTACGATGCACATTTTCCACCATCATTTTCTTATGTCATTTCATGTGCAGAACATTAAACTGATTGTTACCTCTGTCGCAAATGCATGGTTTAGAGGTTATGATGCTATTTAGAGCGTACTTAGTTTATTACGTGTCACAGCCGAATCCTGCCGCCATAGGGTCATTTTCTGTGTCAATTCCCCTCTGTTCCTGTGAGTTGTGCTGTACATGTGTGACGCGTGTGCACATGTGCTACTACCAATGGGTTTAGCATTCTTGTTCCACAGTATTTATTTCAATCAATAGTGGAAATGCGAGACGTTCTGTGATTTCCTTCTTCCATAAAAAAGAGGATCGCAGCGTGGATAGTGATTTGGAAGGTGTGTTTTTCATGCTCGGTGAAAGGATCAATGAGGATAAGAGGATCATTAGGCCTAGATAAATCTAATGCTTTTTTTTTACTTTGTTTTTGTTTTTTTTGTTTTTTTTGTTGCCTTTTTTTCTTGTTTGGCGAGGAACAAATTGAAAGTGTTTATAACAGAAAAGACTTTAGGGAGAAGTTACTGTTTATCGCAATATACTCCGGATAATTGCAACTCTGAGGGAGACCACTTCAAAATGTTCATGATTCAAGCATCAAAAAGACCACATATAGATGACATGTCAACATTGATTTGCATCCAGAAGAAGATGTCACTCTACCTATGACTAACAAGAAAGATTTGGATATGGTGACAAATCTTCAGCGATTCATTCAAGAGGAGGCTCTTTTATATTCTTTATCATCACTTGAAAGAATTGAAAGCCTTGCCTACTAGCATTTGGCTAGCTCTCAAAAACAGAGATGCTTGGATTCATTCTTCAAATAGAAAACGTGGGTTTTTTTCTTTTTCAAAAATCAAACTAAACAATACAGAGAAAAAAAACACCTTTTTAATGAGGCCACAATTCAAGTCCTCATGACGTTAAACCCAGAGAGAGTTACAGTTGCTAAATTATTGCAATGTAAGTAGTCTCAATATTACTATTGTTGGGGAATGTTAGGAGCTCCAATTAATCACAAATTCAGATAAGTCCAACAATTTAGCCAAATCCGCTGTGGCAATTAAGCAACGTTGACTGTATCTCAAATTTTGACATTTATTTTACTACAGCCTGTAGAGAGATTTCCCCTGTCCTACATCCCATTCCCAGCAAAAGGCATGTAAAAACAAATATATATAAGAACCTGAAAGTTTTGAACATCGGACAAAACACTAGGGTAGCGGGTCATCTCCTCATCCACAGTCCAGTCAAAACATGAAACAACTCATGAGCACCCTGAAGGAAAGAAAATGTTTTTGTTTATTTATTATTTTAAGTCTCTTTACGACTATTACAACACCTCACCACCCATGGAAAAAGTAAGTCAATAGGCTTTTTAAAGGAAGAGTGAGAACAGAGGTAGCTGACAAAACATTTTCAGATGAGATGCTAAAAAGAGAAACAGGCAATTAAGATAAACAATGAGCACAATACATAAGGTCACTAAATTAAAGTTAGTCCCAAACCCATGACTGAGTATAGGGGGAATTAGGGATAGAGCCCTAATTATACTAGGCATACGGCACAATGTGGTAATTTGCCATTGCTTTCCACGCCGACTTTACTTCCGCCAAGTCTAGAAAGACCTAGCTACCCATTTATACTGCTGGGTGAACAGGGGGCCCCGAAAAAAACCACTGCCCGGCTGGGGTTGGAACTCGGGCCACTTCGCATGGCAGTCAGCCGCTCTACCAACTGAGCTATCGTTGTGCGAGCGTGAAAAGTAATAATATAATGCATGTATTAAGCTGACTGATAATTCAGTCGTATTTAGATTAGAACAAAATACAAATGCATAAGTCGCGAATTTAATATTACTCGTAAATACACAGTGGAACAATTAGTTATGGGAAAAACATCTTCATAAAATACATATTTACTATTTATCTTATGCAGTTTGGCCTCGCGATGGAGATCTTAATAGTAGTGCAGGACGGTGTGTCGCACAACAGAGGATTGCAGTGTAAGAATTTGACATAGTCACTTCTATTTAAACCAATCATCATGGTTCGGTCTCGCCCAAAAAGCGTCTCCTTTGGGTCGTACCCTACTTGACTAGTTTGGGTGAGAATATCTGGATACTTGGTGTTCAGTTTCAGTCGATTGCTTTCTAGAAGAAACGGTCCATTTTCATCTTCTCGAATTTAATTTTTACAGATGCCCGTGGTGACCAAAGAAGCTGTTCTCACGGCCGGGCGTTTAGCAGCGGACAATTCCTAAGCAATTGCAACGGACTTCCGGATGGGTTCACATAATGGAAACATGTCGATTTCCGCCGTTGATCAATTTGGTTGGGTTGTTGGGCATGACATGACCGGCAGAAAAAAGAGCACGGCGGTCAGGTCGTCCTGATCAAGTGTCCTTATTCTTTCCTGGGCAAAAACCGGGCCACGAATAGCACCGTGGGAACTGGCACCTAACACTACTTCATCCATTCATTGGCCTCACTTCGCCATTAGGCAGAAGCGCTTCGCAGTGCCTGATAACCTGATCACATCATGGGATGACGACAGACTGGGAAGTGTCTTCGAACTGTCTCTACTGCGCTAAAACATCTACCAGAAGTTACCCTGTCAAATATGCCCTTCAGCGTGTCCACGATTCAAATCACTTGCACTAGAAAACTGACTTCGCGTCGTCCGCTGCAGAGAGATTTGACAAAATGTTTTGCTTGAGATGCCATGTTTGAACAATTATATGTGGAAGGTCTCCGTCAGAAGTGAAGAGGTAAAAGTAAAAGGTACAAAAAGTATTTGAAATGGATCTGTTTGAATACGCATCTGTCAGTAACACCACCGAGTTATAAGTATGATGGCCATTGCATAATCGAGAAATGTTGATTTGAGAAAGGCACTATTTTTGCAGCTTTGGTGCCATGACGCCGCATAGGGCAACCATAGCAGGTTCCACTTTGTTTACATCGGAAGCGGATGCTGAGAGTGCGAGTCGGTCTTTGAACGAGGCGGTCCGTTTTGTTGTGGTTTTGTTTTTCTATCTTCCTACACTTAAAATATCTAACAAAATGTTTATTAAATTTGATGGTGATGATTAATGTCAACCTTCGACTGACTTACCCAAGCACAAATCGTTTTATGTAGAGAGCCATTACTTCAAATGAGGTGTGTATTCTATGAATGTCTGTCCATACCATTAAATAAAGATATTTCCTTATTCAATGGTCCACACGTTAAGTAGATATTGGCACTAGATTCTAGTCAATAGACTACTAGATCTAGATCTATGTAGGCCTAAGATCTAGTCTATCTAGACCCTGATCGACATAGGTTAAAAATCAATAATATGATGTCAGCAATCCTGGAGTTTAGCGCTCCAGATCCTAGATCCAGATCAAGATCAGATTTGTTTCTTATCTGAAATGCAAGTAGGCCTAAACCATCGATATAGATCTAGATGTAAAACTAATAAATAAAGTCTAGATCTAGATCCAGATTTTGATCTGGTTTTCTTGGGGATTATCTTCAGATCAAAATAATCAAATCTAAGATATAAATCTAGATAACAAGATCTAGATCTAGACCTAATATTACTAAATCTATCTCTGTACTTTAATACGGACGGCCCATATTTCGTTAAATTTGACTAAACACATATTCAAGCATAATCAATGATTGGGCTGAAGGAGGCATTGGACATTTTGGACATTGTTACTCATTAGGCTTTTATTGAAACCGCGACATCCTTCGAAAATAATCCATGGTTGGACTGAAGGAATTAGGCATGATGAAAAGTAAAAGAATGTAGTGCAGCCTTCAGGTGGTGATGCTGCTGCTGCTGTTGTTGTTGCTACTGTTGTTACTTTTAGTCTTATTGTATGAAAATACAAACTTTATTAATTCGATAGAGTATTCGAAACCGACCCCAAATGATTACTTCCTCACACGTAAAAGAATTGAAGGGGAAAATGGCATGGAGTGGAAATTGGCAAATTTAAAATGATGTGGGGGAAAAGTAAACGACGTTTTTAATTTTTAATTTGTTCTGAAGTTTTCAAAAGATTTTCTCCATACAATTAATATGTACAAATCTATATCTATATATTAGCCAAATGCACAGAAAATTTCAGAATTTTTCGTGTGGTCGTTTTGAAATGCAGGATGCACAAAGTTGGCAGTGCCATACCTTGCTGCTGGGCACAACTCTTACACAAAGTCTGCCTATCTATATCTGCACGAACCAGCTTGAAAAAACACATGAGAATGTTTACAAAAGCTTTAAAGCGGGACATCACTTGGTGACTCGAAGAGTTCTTAAGGTGAATGTAGCAAAAACTAAAGAACTTACTATAGATTTCAGACGAAAATGTTGCGAAATCCCACCCTTACAAATTAATAATCAAAATGTTGAAATCACTAATGTTTACAAATATTTAGGAATAATGATAGACAACAAACTAAATTGGAAATTTCACGTGGAGGCGTTGTACAAACGAGCAAATCAGCGTTTGTACTTCCTACGAAAGTTAAGATCGATTAATATAAGAAGTGAGCTTTTGAAAATATTCTATACCGCCACCATTCAGAGTATATTGACATTTGGGATAACAGTATGGGGAGGAAACATCACTTTGCA
>JAOYNN010154252.1:0-11183 GCA_025770095.1 Goniobranchus kuniei | reverse complement strand
TTTTTCTTATTTCACCTATGCATTTACCATCTGATGTTATTAAGTAGCCAAGATATTTGAATTTTGAGACTTGTTTATAACAGAAGACTGTGGAAAAACAATTGTTGATTTATTGTATCGTGACGATGGAGAAAGAACTCATTATTGCTGGATTAAAAATTTGAATAGTTATTTATGTAGCAGTTCTAAGTACAAAGGATATGTATGTAGAAATTGTTTGTACGTAGCATCATCAGAAAAGGCATTAACTATGTTTATCTAATGAAGCATGTAACACAATTATGCCAAAAGCAGATGGAGAAGATAATATTCTAAAATTTAAGAATCACCATTATAAATCAAGACACTCAGTTGCAATCTATGCAGATTTTAAAGCAATCAATAAAAAGATTCATACAGTTCAACCTGTTTCAGGGTCCTCCTATACAAACAAAATATTTAAACAAGAACCAATTAGTTATGGTGTGTATGTCCATTCGGATTATCATAATTTAAATCCATGTGACTTCCATTCTTACACAGGAGAGGATTGTATCAAAGAGTTTGTTGATGAATTAATGAGCACTTATGAAGCCATTTTGAAAGAAGTTGGAATACTATAAGAAATCAAAAGCTAAACTCACATATAAACAAGAACAGGAATTTCAAAAAGCAACTCATTGTTACATTTGCAAAGGAGAATTTACACAAGAAAATTGTAAAATACTAGAACACAACCATTTAAATGGAAAATATAGAGGTGCAGCCTGTCAATCTTGCAATACAGAAGAAGGAAGAGATACAAAAACCATTCCCGTATTTATTCATAATGGTTCTGGGTAGGATTTTCATTTCCTAATACAAGCGATAATAAAGTACGCAAATAAGTATCAAAAAGTTGAAGTTCTTCCAAAAACAAAGAAGAATATATATTAATCAGTATAGGGAATAGAAACAGAAAATTAGTGCTTCTTTACAGTTACAGATTTCTAAGTGCATCACTAAAAAATGTTTCTAAAGGATTAAATGATGATGACTACAAGATTATGAAACAGTATTTTACTGATGAAGAATTTACTGCTCTGAAGTACTTTTCCCACAATGAAGAAAGGGGAGTTACTGAACGATCATTTAAAGGAATCTTTTTCTATAAATACTTTGATTCACTAGATAGGTTATCTGAGACTGCATTACCATCCTTTGAGAAAAAATCAGAGCTTACACCAGAAGAAAATGATCAGTCAGCATATAAATATGAAAAAGTTTGTAATTGGTACTCTTCTTTACGTGATGATGATATAACAGAGCAACAACAAGAACATGTTAAAAAATATGGAAAGAATTTAAATGTAAAACACTAAAAGATTACCATGATATCTATCTTAAACTGGATGTCTTAATCTTAGCAGACGCAATGGAAACTTTCAGACGGTTCTTCCTAAAACATCATGAAATAGATCCAGCATATTGTTATTCTGCTCCAGGACTTACATGGCAATGTGGTTTGAAGTATTAAAGAAGTAAGTTCTTAACATTTAAAGAAAACAAAATTAAAAGGTGTATTCACTGAAGAGTAGAACTTGAGCAATATCTAAGAGGAGAAATAGACAGATTCTCTTGTGGACTTGAACACTCCATAGAGTTAATTAAAAAAAAACATATATCAAGGATGAAACCTATTGAATTAGAATTATTAACAGATAAAGATATGTTACATATGTTTGAAGCACAGAAAAGAGGAGGCTTTTCGGGTGTATTAGAACCAAGACATGTACAAGCAAACAATAAATACTTGAACGACAATGATAAAAATAAACATAATAACTACCTACTATATTTAGACGCAAATAATTTATACGGGTGGACAATGTCTCAACCATTACCTACGGATGATTTTAAATGGGTAAAAGATCCTAATTATTATAAAAACATTTCAAAAGGAAGAGGTTGTATTGTAGAATGTGACTTGAGATACACAAAAGAAGCTAAAATAAAAGCAATGGAATTTCCATTAGCACCAGAACATATAAAAGTCAAAGAAGAAGACCTCAGTGAATTACAATTCAATATTTACGTGTAGAAAATAAAACAGTTGGCAAAACAGAAAAACTCATTCTTAACTTATATGATAAAGAAGGATATGTAGATCTCTTAAAGTATTACGAATCACTTGATTTAAAAGTAACAAAAGTATATAACACTATTTCTTTTAAGAAGAGAATTGGTTGAAATCTTAGACTGATTTTAATACACATCAGAGAACACTAGCCAAATCCGATTTTGATTAGGATCTATGGAAGTTAATTAATAATTCCTTTTATGGCAAAACATGTTAGAATATGAGGAATAGAATGGAAATTAACTTATGTAGAAGTGAAGAAGAATCAGGAAAGTTTTTTTTATATAAGCTAAGTTTTAAAGAAGATGAGAAATTACAACCCGACCTTTTTGTTGTTTCGAATAATATAACTTATGTTACATTTAATAAACCAATTTATATAGGAACATGTGTTCTAGATTATTCAAAATTATTAATGTACAGATTTTACTACGAAAATATAAATATTTTATGGCCAGATAATGAAATAGTTGGGTTTGACACGGATTCATATTTCTTAAAGATTTACATTGATGATATCTACGAAGATATGAAACAAATACATGTTCATTTAGATACTAGCGATCATCCAAAAGAGTATCCCTTACATTCCACTAAAAATAAAAAGGTAATAGGAAACTTTACAGATGAATTAAAGGGAAAGGCTATGAGTGAGATAGTTTTCTTACGACGTAAAGCTTATTCTTATTTAGTCGATGGGAAAGGAAAGAAAACTCTTAAAGGGATACAAAAAGTTATAAAAACTTAATACATTACATTTCAAGATTATTAGACGCTGTGTGTTAATGATTATAAAGAAGTAAAACATAACAAGATGTACACCTTGAACTCAATAAATCATGAAATGTTTGTTCAAGAAAGAAATAAGAAATCAGTAAGTCCCTATGATGATGAAAGGTATATTTGTAATGATGGAATAACTACGTACCCATATGGGATAAATGAATGATTTTATCTTTTGTAAAAACTTATATCAGTTGAAAAAGTGAAAAAATGTAATAATTACTGGAATATTAATAATTACTTAAATATTCATAATTACTAAAATTATAATAATTGATCAGTCAAATAAATTACACCTAATTATCTAAACGTAATTTATTCTTCATCCTCCTCTTCACTTTCTTTACTTACTATTTTATCCCTTGTATCAGTTTTACCTCTACATTTATCGTTCTTATATTCTATAAATCAGTTACATCCATCTTATTATCTTTTCCTTTATAAACAATAAAACTACCAATAAAATATTTTAAGTTTTTCTCTTCAATTGTACCGTATCGTTTTGGTAGATGAAATTTCCCTTCATTACCACTTTCCTCTAACACTGTTACCTGAACACTCTTTTCAAAATTTAGTATCTTTATATTCAGCATGAAGAATTATATAATTTTTTAAATATTTAAATCACTTACTTTTTTATATATACTTGATAAATTATTTAGTTCTTAAAGGAAAGAGGATTTTTTACTTGCCATTTTTGAGGAATAAATTTCAATAAGATCTTTTCACTTTTTTCCCTAAATTCTATTTCATCCATTCCTTTAATATATACTTACCTTGATAAACAATAAAACTACCAATAAAATATTTTACGTATTTCTCTTCAATTGCACAACATATTTTGGGTAGTAAGACAAGTATTTCTTCGTGATTAATTTCATGAGATACTGTTAATAGAATGTGTCGTCCAAATATACTTTCGATATATTCTGCCTCTTCAATATACTATTCTCCACATACTATTAAGTCAGATGGAAATGATATATTATTCATTTGAAAAAAGAAATCTAATTTTTAGTTTGCCATTTTTAGTAGTATTAAATTTAGTTTAAAAAACTCTCATCCACTAAAGCAGAAAAATCAAGATCCTCACAATCACACAAGTTTTCAATATCCATTTTCTTAAGATAGTTTTTTGCAATTCGTTCTCATAGAAAGAGCCTGATATATCTTCTCCTTTCAAATCCTTTATTTTATAAGTGATAGTATAAGTCTGCAATATTTTGTCAATCACAAACACTTCCCTCGTCCATTTCTCTTCGTATCCTTTCTGAAATTTGCCTTTGTATTTTGTTATTCTCACATAATCACCAATTTTACATTTTGATTTCTTTTCACATATCTCATCTTGAGAAACTCTTTCATATATTTATGCTTCATCTTCTTTGTTACTAGCTTCTATTGGTTTCATTTTAATAGTGTTATGGAAGATGTTATTATATTCGTTTACTATTTGATCTAATACATCATAATATTTAGTTGTGTTAAAAGCTGTGAAGTATTTTGAAATCCGTTCTTTTAACGTTCTATTAAAGTTCTCTGCAATACAAGGTTTTTCTTGATTTTCAGTATGGTACATCTCTATGTTCTCTGTCTGGAGAAAAGCTTTAAAGATTTTATTCTCATACTCAACTCCCTTGTCGCTCCAAATTTCTCCTGGTTTTCTTCCACACTCATTTATTATTGATTTAAACGTGTAAGTTACTTCTAATCCTGTTTTAGTCTTAGTGGTTTCACAAATGCATATTTACTAAAAACCTCGACGACAACTAAAAGATATTTTATGTGTTTACTGTTTTGCTAAATTTACTCATGTCGATAAGATCTGTTGCCCATATCTGATCTATTCCCTGAACTACAGTCTTTCGTTTCTTAATTTTTTAAATTACTGGCTTGTGTAACTCATCTGCCAATGGAGTTGTTAATTGTCATCTGTTGTCCAAACTAAGAGTCTTCTTTACTCCGAGTAAGTTCTGCACAAGTCACCTGTCTAAACATATTTCTGGTCCTTTTTTTTCAACGGCTTTATTCTATCCAACATCTGTTTGTCACATATTTTATGTATATCCTTAAATTTTGGAATATCACGATAACAGATATCATGCAGTCTAGAAATGTCATCAACGTGATCATAAGGCTTAGAATGAGGTAGCGATGATCGTTCTTATCAATCTACGTTCAAGCTTAGTAAACGGTCCTGTAAAAATCTGAGACGGCAAATGCATTTCTGGCATTTTGTCAATAATCTTGTCTGGTAATCCTTCTCCTTCCTTTTGGCTAATAAATCTAGATTTCTTAGTTCCAGACACAGCACTTATTCCTTTTATCATGTTTCTATTATTTTTTAGATATTACTTGTTGTATGTCTTTTCTTGTAGTTTTTGTTTTACACTTGAGACAAAATATATCTTCCATTTTTATTAGTATTCAAATGGATATATCAATTGAGAATATAAAACTCCCAAATACCCTCTTATCACATTATCAATTAATGGATGCTGCAAAGAAACAAAAAAATCAAGGCATTCAGAGGAGTATTCCTGAGAGATCAGTTACCTTCTAAATGTAGAGATAAAGAATGTGGAATAATTAATTTAGCTGACCCTGAAGATGAAAAGGGAAGTCATTGGTGTTGTTATTTTAGGAGTAACAGCAATAGCATATATTTTGTTTCCTACGGTTTAATCTGTCCCAATTCAATACGAAATTACCTAAAAGGACCAATGAAGTATAGCAGGCACGAAATACAGCCAAAACACACTGTCGTATATGGACATCTATGTTTATATGTTGTTAAGAAATGAAATGACGGGTATGAATTTCACGATGTAATTTTTTCCCTTTTAAAATGAGTGTAAATAAATTTGGATCCTTACACGATGCCGAAGAGCCAGAAGGACAAGACGACAATAAAGAAATTGAACCTTATCATAGTCATACAACTAACTTAGATGATTTAGAGAATGTTGACGGCTTTAACAATAAAGGTAAAAAAGATTCTTTGTTTGAATTTAAATTATCAAGTAATGGGATGTATAATAGACAAGGAACTATTTTACCAGACGAAGCAAAGTTATTTGACATAAGTCAAATTCCAAAGAGTCCCCCTACACATTGTTGTTCAAAATAATGACAAATTGGAATTTATAAAAGCCAAACACGATTGGGAAATAAACATAAACATAAAAAATAATACTGTAAGCTGCGATGTTGATTCTGAACTTGTTCACAGAAAAATTAATTCTGGGAAATGCTTGGGAATCTAGTACCAACAAAAGGATCATATGTTCCATTCACAATTATCGAAAAATATGAAGATGAATATTATATCGGATCCAATAAAACAGGAAGTGGTACAGCTGTATTAGAATACAAAAGAAAATTTGAAGATGATGTGAAACTTTTAACTGATCCACCAAATGGTTCAAAATTTTTATTAGTGGAGTGTTATTACCTGATCATGAAGAAAATATCTTAACAGAAGGATATTTTTTGTGACCATTAAAAATTTAAATAAGCCTAAACCTTTTCAAGTAATTGTAAGAAAAAATAAAACTGACTTCAGTGTAAAAAGCTATCCTAATAACATAGATATAAGGGCTGCTTCAGATGTGACCCTGAATAAGATAAAAATAGTGTATGGGAAGTACTTGATAGATAGTATTCGTTTTACGACCGCAAAGATATCTGATGATGAAATTTTTAACTTATAGAAATGGACAAACTAAAACTCGATCAGGAGATTATACAAGACGAAAGCATCTTTAAATGCAAGTACAAAAAAACACAATCCAGAGCCTAGTTCAGCAGATCTAAATTCTAGTGGTGAAGTTAGATTTCATATCAACAACCAAAGTTTACATGTAGATATCGCGGAAAGTTATGTAGAATTCAAAGTACAAACATGTAAAACGAAAGAGGGAGTTAACAAAGGATGATAACATCACATTAGTTAATAACGGTAATATGTACTGATATGAAAACATTAGATACACGATCGATCAGTAAGAAATTGAGTCTATACAATATCCCGGACAGACAACAACCATGATGGGCTATTTAACATATTCTGACAGTTTTGAAAAAACCAAGGGATTAAACCAGTTATGGTATAGAGAAGAAGACAGCACTAAATGGATTTTCTCCACAGTCTGGATTTGGCATCAGGTATCATTACATCAATGAAGTAACAGATTCCCCTCGTACCTTCAGTTTTATCTGAAACACATATTTGATTTCGTAAGACTTATGAAAAAGTAGTGTACGCTTTTGAACATGATTTAAGACTGTAGAGATCTGCAACTGATTCAGAAGCTATTATAAACGAAAAAGGTGCAAAAGTTTATACCATAACAAAAAATGGAAAAGTTAAATTAACAAGTCTAGCGTGGTATATTCCTCATGTTCAAACAAATCCAGAATTTGACACCAAAATTAAAAAAAAATCAGATTAAAAACAATCTAACGTATGAAGTAGGTTACAAAAGACTCAGAGCACAGAAAACAACAGTTCCGAGTGGTTACAAATATGAATGGAGATTAACTACACCAACAGCTCCAGAAAAATCCAGATTTATTATAGTTGGGTTCCAAATAAAAAAACACACACGACCAAGACGGATTTGATAACGGTAAATTTTATCATGCAGATCTAAGGAACATAACCGTTAAATGAAGTGACAGAATACACCCAGAAACAAGCGATGATATAAATTTTGACAAGTTTGACTTTGTAGGGAATTTAACGACGCAATGAGTTCCAAGAAGAAGTGTTTTGGAGATGACTCCAGTGTTAATATGTCCAGTTTTACTTGTAATAGATGTTAGTTATCAAGATGATTATATAAAAGGTAATGTTGTTGATATTACAGTTGCTATGAATTTTGATAATTCGTAGATGCTACGATGGATGCATATGCTGTCATAGTATCGGATAGGATTATTGAATTTAAATCTGACGGAAGTAAGTTACGTATTTTGCAGAAAATAAAATGGAGATACAAATTTTACTAAATAAAATTCTAAATAAGTGTGTAGCTAAGAATAAAGTCAAATTATTTGATAAAGATGTAGAGACTTATGGATTAGACCCAAATGATTATATATGTTATTAGAAGGAAAACATTTAAAGGCCCTAATAAACATAAGATTCCCGTAGAGCAATTAAGAAAAAAATTATATAGACCGATAACAGAAGTGCCCGATGTGAAATTAGAGCTTGATGATGTAGACAATGAGGTCGAGGTCTTCATGAAATGCAAAGAGATACTCGATAAGATAAATTATACTTCTAAAGTAAATAAAGAATATTATTATTATTATGCTGGTGCGTATTTAATACAATTGCAACAATTACATGATGATGTGTACCTAGAAGAACAGTTTCATATGAAAATAACAGCTCTTAATGAATATGTAAATTTTTATTCAACCTGTTATGATTACCCTATATTATTAGAATGTGATTTAAGTTATACAGATATAGTTGATAATCATAAGGAAATTAAAGAGATAATAAAAAAAGTGAAAAAAAAATCTCCTCAAGAGAAAAAAATCTGAGAAAATGTGATCTATAATTACTTCATTTCTTTGTAGTAATTATTGATATTTTTTAAATATCGTCCTCTATAGGCATAACATATTGATCTAAAATATCTTTACTTTTTTAAAAACTTTTATTTATTTGAGTATAAGTAAGAGCAATTATATCGTCTCCGGTATCCTCTATTCTAATAGGGACAGATTCTTTATTCTTCATAGCTAGTTGAATTTTTTCTTTTTGATTAGGGTTTATGTGTAATTTTTGTTCAATATATGCAATCATTTTTTAACAATTAATTTCTGACATGAAACTGGAGGAAGCATTCAGCGAGATATATATTGTTCCCGTCTTTATCTTTTATCTCAACCTTGAAATCTGTTATTTTCTCTATTATTGGGTGGTATATTAAGTTGTGAGGTTTTTCATTTATGTCACATCCTCTATAATAAAAGGAGTATATTATAGGAGATTCTTCTTCATTATCATAACTATTTTCAATGCAATTAAGGTGAATGTTTATTGGCTTATTACTATAGTCGCCTAAGTAATGTTCCCCTGTATCTTTAATATGGACTGGACTGTCATGTTTTGATAATATTGTTGCATTTTCAAACCCGAATATATCAGCGAGTGAAACAGAAAATTTAATTAATAAACCACCACTGATTAATAGTTCTGTTTTTTTTAATCGTTGAATTAACACTTAACTCCTCACTGGGAAAACCATGTTCGATTTCATCAAGTAACGATCTTATTGTTTAACATCCTTCCTTGATTCTATACATTTTCCAATTCTCCTCATTACCATGTTTATATTCAATAACATTATTGCTTTCATCTATGATAAATATTGTTGGAGAACTAAACTCAACCAAAGCGATTTCGCAGTTCTCACGTTTCTGTGGTTCCTTGAATATTGGTTCTAGCTTGTCATTGAAAACGATAGTCTGAGACTTTTTGTCAAGCATATGTTCTAGATGATTCATCCTGATATTTAGTTTTCATTTGAGTTCCTTGTTGTGTTTATCCAATTTGTCAATAATCTGTTCTTCATATTCCTGCGTTGTTACCTGCATCTTCATGATCTTTCTTCCTACCTTATCATTAACGATTTGTATTTTGTTATTGGGTTCGTCTCCGCCAAATCCATGTCCGAATTTAAGTTCTGCCATTTTTATAGGTAAGAATAAGAATCTAGCATTCACGTAAATGAAATCTAATTATGACATCTTCTCCTCACAAATCTATTAGTTGATTTTCTTGATCAGTTAACTTCACGTTGAAATCACTAACAACTGGAAGAGATACGGGCAAATGAATTGGATTTGTCAGCCTTTCTACTATCTTCCTTCCTGGTTCTGCAGTGGGGAAGAATGTATAAGTAACGGGCTGTCGTTGCCCATTAACAATAGAGCCCCTTATACAATTAATATGGACAAAAATACTGTTGATGGTTATAATTTTTACTATGTTCTCTAATGTATGAATTCCAGATGAATACTCATCTTTAGTAAACCCCATTACTTTCTTCATGCTGCTCGGATTCGTGAATTTGACCTTGTATTCTGGGCAGATCTCAAGAATGCTCTTGAACGTACTAACATTTGCATGTAAACTAAAAGCATCCTCATCTACATTATCCCTCAATTGTCGAGGTATTTCCTTGTTGAATTCTATATATTCCCATGACGCCTCAGGTATACTTATTTGCTTTATGTTACCCAACACCTCGTACTCTATATTATTATTCCTCTACTTGATGTTCGGAAAACTGTAGTATGTCTCCAGATCCATCATTGCTATCTCATACTCTTTCTTCGTACAATGATTTTATGGTTTTCTTTGGGTGTTGTAAGCTTTCGTAGTAACTCATTACTTTCTCCCATTAATTGTGCTAATTCCTTGTTCATTTTTTAAGGTAAAATTTTAGTAACTCTCCACTTCTTGGGGGTGTAGATAGTGTCGAGGTTCTTTCTATACTTGCCACATATAGCTGGAGACGATTTATCAATGACTAAGAATCTATACTCCTCTATCCAAATCTTTTCACATAATTGTTTGAATTCATCACATTCCATATTCATGGAAGCATGATCGGTGAAGATATGCTGCATGTTTTGGGGGTTTTGGTTAAAGAGACAAATAAAATTACTATTTTCGCTAATTGTTTGTCTTGGTAATCTAAAATAATTCTGTGATAAGTAGAAGCAGTCAACATTAGTATGCCTCTCTCTGCAGTAATAGGACTCACACTTGTTTTGTTTTTCCAGTATCACATCATTAAATATTATTAGATTTTTATCATGAGATTTTAGTTCTTGTGGGTCGACTATGTTTTCATCACTTACAAAATATTTACAGGTTGAGCCCTTGCATGAATAATTATTAGCTATCTCTTTTATCATTTTGTACGGAGATATGTTTTTATTTTCTATGTCTTCCCCCATCCTATAAATGTTATATGTAGTCTCCTTATCTATTTTCAAACCCATGTCTAATAACTCTGTAGTTTTTCTGATGCAAAAGATTTATCATACATAAATAGTTTATCGTAGTCCAAGTACCCGGGCGTTAAAAGTAGTTCCAGTAATAAATTTGTTTTTCCACTGTTTGACTGCCCGACAAGGAGACTCCTAATAGAGCTCGGGAACTTAAAATGGTTTTGCCTGTTCGTTGCATTAGAGTTGAAGCCTAATTTTGTTGCCATTTTTATGTGTAATAATTTAAGTACCGTGCTGTCAGGAGTTCCGCAGGGCACAG
>JAOYNN010154142.1:0-11185 GCA_025770095.1 Goniobranchus kuniei | reverse complement strand
CTCTCTCTCTCTCTCTCTCTCTCTCTCTCTCTCTCTCTCTCTCTCTCTCTCTCTCTCTCTCTCTCTCATAGACACGGATTGTTTTTCCTGTCAAAGAAAGAACCAACCTCTGATCAAATCGAGATGAAAGCTCCAACAACTTTGTCAGAAATTTCCATCAGATGCAGAGATAACAATACAGGATAACAAATGATGTATGAGCACATATTGTTCCAAAGACCATATTCAGCGACTTCTAAGAAAGAGAAAGACATGGGAAATTTCTGAAGAATACAAACGCTTTAGAGACAACACATTGTTTTTTTTTCCTGTGGAGAAACATCTCAGTAATGCCCCCTAGAAGCATGCAGATCGACGGAAAAAGAACAAACTTATGCTGAACTGGAGAGGAAGATCACTACAGGATCTTGGGGACAAATGATGAACGGATGTCAGCTTCCGTGTATCCTCATCAGTCACTGATTTGCATGCAGCAAACGATAAGTATCACAGAGACTACCTCTCCCGGTTCTACATACCAATCCAGCATTCAACAAGCTTAGCATACAATCAAACAAATCACGCATGTGGAATAGGGGGGTTTCCATGAATGCTATATTGAACGAAGGTGAAAGATCGTAACGTACATGTATCCAGAATTGCTGATCACCAGAGGTATGGCTTCCATCCTCGTCTTTTTAGGACTTGGGTTAAACAAAGAAGTCTCCGACGTTCATCCCAAACTTGGTGTATGCACATGCTGATGTTTTGTTGGTGATATGGGATACCTAATGGGAGGAAGTGGCATTGAAGATGTACTTGGATCAGCATTTGTGGAGGTGCCAAGAATGTTGTAAGTTTGTCCCGTACCCATGACTGAGTGTACGGGAATTCGGGGTAGATATTAGGCATACAGATTAATGTGGTAGTATGTCATTGCTTTCCACGTCAAATTTACTTTTGCCAAGTCTAGAAAGACCTAGCTTTTTGACTGCTGGGTGAACAGGGGGCCCCGATAAAAATCTACTGCCCAGCTGGGCTCGAACTCGGACCACCTCGCATGCCAGTCAGCCGCTTTACCAACTGATCTACCGGGCCACCCAAGAATGTTGACAGGGAAATAAAATACCCAAACCATGTAAGAGCATTGAGAGTTCTTGTTGAGTAGTTACTACGATCCGTTCTCACCAATATTGTTGTGCACACCATGCCTTTAAAACAATGTCACGCTACCAAAAGGACCCAGTGTAAAACCTCAAGACTTTGGGGTGAGTGCCTCACAGACCCTGTGTTCATTATGATGGCTCTTTTTTTTTTGGCTAAGAGGGAAGCCGTGAACATGGCTTAGACTTTTAACGTTTGTTTTCAGGCTTACACGAAACGAGCACATTTTCAGGCTGTGCTGTGGCAAGCGGCAGGGGAGCCATCTACTCCTGAGCTGGTTCTTGTTGAGCATGGATGGCAGCTACACCAGTCAACACTCCCTGGACTTGGTTCTCAAGCTGCCATCTCCTGATGAAGTATCAAACTGGTCAGTTGCAGTTGTAAACTAGATGCAGCACAGAGCAGTGCACCTGCATCAAATCATCTGTCACGTGTCCACCATGTTACAAATGCAGAGGAAGAATTGCCTACAACAATCCACTGGCTGTCATTGTCCTGCTCTGTCATAATGAGGATACGTGAACTGTCCTGTGGCGTCGGTAGCCTTTCGGCACGTCGAGAGTCTAGAGGGGTACACCATGCTCAGTACAAGTGCGCATGATCGCATGGGTTCGAGCCTTGCAAGCTCGTAACCGCAAGTCCGTTATGTCCGTAGGTGAGGCACTTTATTTTGCTTACCTAACTCGACTCAGGTGTGAAGACAGCGCTGTCTTTGTCTGAAAAAAAAGGCGGCTGCAAGTCTTGTTCTGTTGGTGTTGGTATGGGGAGTAAAATGGCATTGTAAAGCGCCGTGAGCATGGCTATAAGTGCCATCTTTAGATCTTTACTTTACCTTTCAGCCACTATTGGTGTAAGAACTAGTAGCAAACACTTTTAAGTGTTTAAGTGTGTTCTCCCCTATAAATGTAAATTGATTGACTCAACGGTTTCAAGATCAGCACATTTATGAAAGCTAGATGGCGGCCATCTTGATTTCTTTGGAGTTATCCTTTTATCGAATGATAAAATGATCATGGTTCATATGATCAAGTATGCTTATTTTTCCTACAATACATGTTATTTCACAAAGTTTGTTTACCTTGATGTCTTTTAATGGGTGCTATCCCTCACATCTTTTACTCGAAATTCTATGGCGGCCATCTTGGATTTTCACTTATAGAAAATAATGCCCAAAGTTTGGCCCCATTAGATTTGAAATCAGCAATGAAACCTCGGTTAGAATCACCAAAGAAAAAAACGTTATGACGCCAAACAATATGACTTCAAACTAACATTCCGGATAACGGGCAGGTCTCCTGACATATGTTGGGGAAGAAAACGGTGATGGAACAAAAGCATTGTTGTTGTTTAACTGTTATTGATGATTGCTGTTTGACGATTTGCTCCGTATCCCTCATTATTTGAGGATTCGAGACTGGAATGTGCTGTTGAGGAAGATGGTTCCCATCCGGCTGTTCGCTTAGGAACAGCGGCGACGTCCTTTGGTTTTGGAGCTGTACGAGCGGTAGTTTCTTAATTGACATCGATGATGCAGACGGATACGGTTCCTATATTGCTTCTCTAGCTATGTTTTGATTATCAAAGTGCACATACTGTACCCAGACGTGTGTATTGACGTTTATGCCGTTGGTGGACGAGCTCTATGTATCTTGTCAAAATTTCGTTTTTGTCTGTCTTTTAATTGTTTATCCTTTCTTTCAAGGTTTTTCCTACTCTGTGCTTTATTTCTCCTCTGATTTTTCTGATTTTTCTGCCCACCAAGGAGTTGCTGCAGTTTAGAAGAGCGATGTATGGATCTTGTGCTTTCTTAAAAAGGTTTTTAATTTGCTGGCTGCTGGTGCTGTGCGATTTTGGTTCATACTACAGTACATGCCTTTATACACTGCCAATTGGTGTCGAATACTAAAATAATTCCTCAACATCATTTTTCGCGCAAATCCCCATTGCCAACCTCCAAGACAATATTCTTTCACCGTTTTCAGTGTATCATTATTGTTCCCATTTGAATTCTTCTTTTTTGTTTTGTGGAAGCTGGTAGACTTTCCATTCTCATCATTTCTTTCCAACGGTGCCCTTGATTAAGCATCAGCCATATGCAAATTTTTGCCTCTTGTACGTGTATCGCATGAATCTCATTCTAAATCTTTGTAGTCTAGGTGTCAATTCATCAAGACGTTTTGTTTGTAAGTGGTTTCCTATTTTCTCCCTGGAAGAGTACCGCATCAAGTCAATATATGGATGCATCTGTTGTCACTTTTGTCTGTGTGCATCATAGTGAGTCAGTACTGTTAAGTCCTTTTTCAAAATTTTGAACGCTGATGTTTTACTCTCACCCCACATCTTTTTGAATAGCTCTCTCAGTGGTCCAGTCTAATGTGCTACTAAGAAATCTTCTCAATTGATTTATATCTTTCGGTTCAGGAAATTCATTTATAGCTCTCTTCTTCTTTTGGTCAATGCACATGCTTTCATAATTTATATTCACATGACCATGGAACTTGATTTTGTTTTAGTTGAATCTGCATTTTTCATCAAAGTCACTCCTGCTTCCTGTGAGAACTTGTTGCAATCTTGAGTCATGCTCTTTTTGTATACCTATCATCGGTTACGCTCCAGGGATATCTTTCAGTAGTTGGCACATTTGTCTTTGAAAAATTTCTGGACCTGAGTTAATTCCGAAACACAACCTTTTCTAACAAAAAAAATCTACCAAATGGGGTTGTAAACGTGTTCTCCTTTTATCGAGGAAAAGTTGATGGAATTCCGCGTTGCTATCAAGTTTTTGACCATGGTCACGACAGTTGGCTCAGTTGTTGCTCTGTAGACGGCAATGGAAAAATGTTCTCTTGTGACTCCTTGGTTGAGTCGTGTTCGGTCTAACTTTTCCGTTTTGTTAATTAATCCGCCTTTTTAATTCTGATTTTACTTTATCATAATGTGGCAATGGAGTAGAAACAGAAAGGCGTGACATCTTCATGTAGTGTTCATTCTTTACTGTGCCCAGGCCAGTGAACAGTTCAGGGTATTTTTCCTTGATTTTGGCTTCGTAAATTTCTCCGTTCTCAAGTTTATTGACCCTTTTTTTCCAGGTTCGATTGAGTGCAAAAGAGGTTCACTCAGTTTTGTCGTAAATTTTTTCTAGTGGTGTGTCAAATTACCTTTTCACACACACTTCCAAACAATCTTTTCTTTAGTGGCACTGAGTTTGCACATACACATCTTTCCGTAGGACCGTCACATCTGGTCTCTTCAAGCTCTATCTCGGCCATCCAAGGATCTTTTGAACAGAGTTTCGTACCTTAGATTCACCTCTTTCAAATTTATTAACCTATCGTTTGAATTTACCTTTTCTTTGGCTTTGACCAGTACTCCTATGATTTGAAAAACACAACTTACGACACATTATATTTTGAATATTTTAGCACGGCATCTGTTTTCTGGATGTTGTTTTCCACATCTTGAGCAATTTTTATTTTTCTGTCTGGTTCCAATTTCCTTTTTATTAGTTACACTATAGTGCAGATCTATTCTATCTACTTTTGCTTCTTTTCTGCATAATTGTATGTGTTGACCATCAGTTTACAGTGTCTATATATTTTTCAAGCGTTGTCTGCATTTTCAAGTAGCTATCGCCTAATTTCTTCATTGTACATGTATAAGCCAAAGACAATTCTCTCCGTTATCAGTTCATCCTCGAGTGGGCCATATTATGTTTGGCTGTTCTTTTATGTAAGAATCAATAGATTGTTGGTAGGTTTGTTTTTCCTATACAAATTTGAAAATGTCTCGATTACCTCATCTGCTGTGCGCTCTTGTTCTTCATTTTGGAAATAAAACATATTTGATCCCATTATGGCCAACAGCATTGCTAAGCGCACTTCATGTCTTCATTTTTTGAGCTTGGCTGCTATTTCATAGTTTTTGTAATCTCTTTTTAACTTCCTTAAATTTACTGCCAGTGAACCTGCAGTTCTGACACCATGTAGTTTTAGGATTCTTTCTTCTTCTTTAGGTTCTGTGTCTGAAACAGACATTGGCGATCATGTTCCTCCACTCAAACCTCAGCTAACCGTATAAGGTTGCTGTTGCTGCCATTCTGTGTTGCCCATGAATGAAAACTTTCAATAAAAGTTATTCTTTGTCTTCCTCTACTGCGCTTGCCTTCTATTATGGCTAGATGTTCTAAACTCTTGTGGCGGCAAATGTGTCCTAAAAATTGTAGGTCTAATGGATTTGATTAATGATCTTCCAAGTTTAGCGTCCTTCAGCACTGATTCATTAGATCTTTTCTCAGTCCATGATATCCGTTTTCATTACCCTTATTTTGGTGTTCATTCCTATGTTTCTCTTTGTCAGTATTGATTTCATTTTCTGCCATGGTATTCTTTTTTTTATTCCACATATGCATTTACCATCTGATGTTATTATGCAGCCAAGACATTTGAATTTTGAAAGTTGTTTAATTTGTTGTCATTTACTAACTAGATTGCATTTGGGATTCGAAGGTTTTTTTGAAACAACAATACATTCGTTTTTTTCAGATTTAGTGACAGGCCCACTTTTTCACTCTTTTTAATCTCAGATCTTTACCAATCTGTCGTGGATTGTTTAACTGTATGGGTGTTAAGCCCCTCCAATGCACCCTGTGACCTGTTTTGATACCTTCTTCTCCTCCACTGTCTTTTGCACTAAGTGAACTGCCTCGCCTTTCCGTCCTTTGTTTACCTACTACGCACCCTTGGCTATATTGTCGCCTTTTCCTCCCCACGACCTGTCATTGCCAATTAACCTGATATTTATGACCAAGATGCTACCAGACGTTAAAAGGAGAGGGTGTGTGAGTAAGTGATTCAGTCTTTGTAGTATTCTTTGTGGCAGTAATTCGTTGTAAAAAGCACTGTTGTTCTATCACTCTGTACGTTATACTTGTATCTGTTTTATGTTCAATAAACTCTACATTATTTGAAAATTCTATGAAGCTATTTTGGATGTGAATTGGTATTTCACACCATCAGTGTCTAGTTCTTGTAACATCTGGAACAATTCTTCGTGTCTGACTTTGTCAAAAGCCTTTGAATAATCAATATAGCAGAGCTGGATATCTTTTTGCATTTCTATACTCCTTTCCATAAGAATTGACAAAATGAATATTGCATTTAGTCCCTTTAATCAGGCACCTGGTGTTTTTGGTAGTACTATGAAAACAGATTTGCAAAGGTCCACTGTCATAGATGCATTTAAGAGCTTTGTTGTTAAATCTATTCCTAGATCCTCTACAGCATTAATGATATCTATTGGTATGATCTGGTCTTGTGGTTTTACCATTTTTCCTTTTACCTATTGCTGCCTTTACCTCTTCTTTTAGGATTTTGTATCATGCTATGCAGCATTAATAAAACTGGCAAGGATAGCTGCACATGGAAATACATTGCAGACTGCATTGTTTACAACAGCACCTTCCATTGCATTCCTGTTTACAAGAACGCTTGCAGAGTTCTTTGCAAACATCTGCAATTGGGCTCAATTAGTCCAATAAATGTTTAAACAATACAACTTAGGAGATGGAAATTCAGCCTCCTGTGCAAGGCTTTGACCCTTGACGATTCCTCCCTGGTAAGCTGCTCTGAAGATTTGTTCTTTTAGGGCTGTCTCTGTTGTGATAAATGATGAAACTGGATATTTTTGTTCAGCATCAACATCAACGAGGAAGATTTGACGTACAGCAACACAACAAACATTCTATCTTGGAGATGTCATCTTCTTCAACCCTTACAGGAAATCTGCTGTTTTTGTTATGGCTGGAAAAGCATTCCTAGTTTTAAAAAGTGACTTCTTTCCCTTTCTTCTGAAGCCAGAAACAGTATCACAAACATTAAATGCATAAAAAAAATGGAAGCCCTCTACCAAAGTTTGCCACCAGATCAGGAATTGGAAATCATCTCTTTCTTTCTCCATTCCCAAAAGATATCCACAGTTTTTTGCAATCCGATAAGTTTGAGTTCATCAAAACATGATGCAGCTATCACAATAACATTTGAACCATTTGAAAATACCGGCTATTGTCATACAAACGGTCTTGTGTCTGCCTCGTCATGGCTGCAGGATATGCTTAACTTTGCAGTCTTATTGCATATTGAATTGTCCTGCAATGTTACATAAACAATCCATGTTGCAGATACTTTTTGCAAGCAAAGCGAAAAGTTTTATTTATTTGTGTTATTTCTTCTGAGAAACGAGGGCAAGTTTTTGGCACTCTCGCTGTAGATGTCACTTTTACGTCTGCTTATCACATCCATTTTTTAGCGAAAACTTCTTTTAAGCTCTGTAGTCTGCATTGGTCGCAGATTCTGGGCAAAAATAATGAACCTTCTTCAAAAAATCATTGTCTGCATATTATCCAAACGTAAGATGTGGGGAGTAAAGAGTCGAGTGAACCGAACTTGTACCATCAACCAGAAGCGCATAGCTATCTATCTAAAGTAATTCCCGTACCAGTGTCGCCTGTCGCCTCCCACAACCCCGCATCTAGTTGGCATCTAATGTACACCTAGTTCATCATTCGCATCATAGCTAATGACCCAAATCTGGCAACCGCAGCGCAAGAGCATGCAATAGTCACAGTCACGCATATCTTACTGCTTATCTTACTGCCTCGCTCGAGGCTTAGACCTAGATTGATGATGCACGAAGTCTCGAGCAATATTTTGCAGTGTTCTTGCGTACTGTATTGTACAAAGTCCCTGATGATTAGTCGTAGGCTATTATAGTAGTCAAAAGACCAGTGGCATCGTAGGTCATTGTAGGTCAACTCATTTTTGAGTTGGCAGTATAAAACTGTAATAGGCCGATCCGGTCCTGTGAATCGACACGTAGGGACGTCCCACGTCCTCTGAGCACGAAGGGTTTTGTCCCTTGGGTCAGTCACGTACGATGGTCCTTTGCGACTGTTGCATTTACAGTGGAATCCACTGATAACGACAACGGTAATAACGAGATCTCGGGAATAACGACACATTTTTCAATCCCCGTCTTTTATCCTTCTTACTCGAGGGATCGGTCTGCCAAATATCCTTGATCGGATCGTAGGGACGTGGAATCGTCACCAAAGGATGGGAGGATACCCCTCTACATCATGAATCTGTCCTCCGTGACGGGCGATCGGACCGCGAGGGTCCAGCCAGACAAGCCCAGGGCCGTTCCAGATTCACCCTTAGCGGATGGTGGATGATGGCGGATGGCGGTGTAAAACGCACCCCCATTACTTTTGCATTGCAACCGTTCCGTTAGTTCTGTACTGTTAGTATGCCGAAGTGTCCCCTGAAGGGGTATTCATTCAAGCACAACATTACATAGCTATCGTTAGTTTATATTACTACCCGGTCCTCTTCAGGATCCCCAAGCTGCTAAACATGCTTCCTCAAACCTATCTTGCACAAAATTGACCCGAATCACGTGATTAGTCCTAGACTATACGTTTTAGATTCCCATTACTATCTAGATCTATTGGTACTAGGGCAGTAATATTTATATGTTCCGTAAATTTCAATCTTGGGTTAGGGATAGGGATAGGGTTTAAGCCCCAGCCGGCAATAGCGATGTAACGTAATCAAGCGTTGTTCTAATTCTCGGGTCAAAAATGACCCGATCGGGGCTCCGTGTTACAATGTGGCATCGAGTCCGCCCGGGTTAATGGCATGCAAATCCACTATCAATTCAAAGGAAAAGAGGCAGAGTAGATTGTTAATGATTTACACTTCACCATGGCTCTTTTCGTTTTGGCGGCTGACCGAAACGGGTCTATCAGTAGCATACAAGCATATCAACAGAGGAAGCGAAACAACCATAAATTCTAAACCACTCACTATAATAATATTCAACTGAATAGTTGAAATAGTTTTCGTAAACCGGTGGCCCGGTAGCTCAGTTGGTAGAGCGGCTGACTGCCATGCGAGGTGGGCCGTTCGCCCCCAGCAGGGCAGTTTTTTTTGTGGCCCCCTGTTCACCCAGCAGTATAAATGGTTAGCTAGGTCTTTCTAGACTTGATGGAAGTCAAGTTGGCGTGGAAAGCAATGACAAACTACCACATGATGCCGTATGCCTAGTATAATTATGGCTATACCCCTAATCCCCCTATACTCAATCATGGACTAATTTTACCTTTTTATCCTTAATTCATGCTTTAATGATTCTAGGTAATATCTCCCTGGACCATATTTGATTTAAGAAATTACGATTTTTCCTTTATACACAGTTTGACCCCTATTTGTAATACTCCTATATCTAACATAATGTCCTTAACACCCAATTTTATGCACATCCTGTACCAGATTGTATAATGTTTTCTACTACCTCCCATACCTTCTTGGCCGAGTTACAATGGAAGTAAAAGTGTTCCGCAAAATCAGTCAAGGGTTGGCATCCGTTACTTTCATTTTATATCTGAATGTTTGTCAGATAAATATTGTGGATAATTTTCCACTGTAGCAATCTTAGGACGCAGGTCCACAATGTTCGCTTTCGTACGCTTAGGTACTTATGCTTAGGTACTTACAAAGAGCGCATAGAAGCTTTCAACCGTTTATTGTCTGGGTCCACAGTGAACGCCACGCCACCTGACGCTTATGTGAAACACGTATGATGTCAAACATTTTCGGTAAGTGCGTGGCTTCACCGACACTGATTTCGTCATCGTCCAACAGAGCAGGCTGTCTTTCCTAGGTTTAGACGAGGTGTGTTGTGTGTAGGTAGTATACTATAATAACTATGCAATGAGATCAGCCAAAACATCATCATCACCATCATGTTCAACAACAAGAACAACAACAATAATGATAACAACAACAACAACAACAACAACAACAGCATCAGTAGCAGTGAGCAGCAACAGCAGCAGCATCAAGAATTTGGTGCAACATTCTAAATTCTTCTGTTGTGCCTCTCCTTTGAATATGGGATGTACCCGGTATCAGCTGCGATCTTCTCCTCATACACCACCATAAAAACATATCTTCCTTGTCAAACTCTAGGTCTGACGTGTAACAAAAAAACGTGGGATGACGTGTGAGAACTCTGTGGACACGGGCTGCCCGATACGCTAACGTACATAATTTGTGATGAAGCTTGATGAAGTGGAAGTGCGGCCGCTGTGGACCCCCTGCTCTTAGCAGAAAAAAAAGCGCACAAAAAAGTAACATAATAGTTCCGCAAAAATTTGTTACGTGATCTGTTCTTCCACCTGGTTTTTATTATTTTATCAATTTCTTTCCTAGAGAGATCGTGAAACAACTCTCTCCTTGGATTGCCGTATCTGTGCTTTTGCTAATGCATTTATTACGGCCCAATTGTCAAACTCAATACCATTATAACTGTTATACGCTTGGCTTATGTTCTAATATTGCAACCCTCATGCAAACATTTCTGTCAATCAATTTTGTTATAAATAGAATTTTATTAAAGATTGGATCTGACATGTGAACTTTATTATTTTCGTTTTTTACCCCTACATGTTTGATCCATATTTGTAGAGTTCTTTTCTAGAACGCTTAACTTTATATTGCTTTCAAAAGAACTCAAGCCCGCAACCATTTCGGAATTACCACTGATTTCAATAAACGCGTTATCTTGTTGGACGCTACCAGCTTTACTTTTACTAAAAATAAACCCTTATATAAGATACTTTAAAGCCCAGAAACTCAGTAGTCAAGTTTTGGATTTTTCCCCAAACCCATTATGTGTGATTTTTTCCTCATTTAAAGAAAATGAGGAGAAAAGAGAAAATTCATTGATTTTATTTAACACTCGTCTGAGATTTTCTGTATCCTTAAGAAACAAAATTGTGTCAGCTGCATATTGCTTAATGATAAAATTTACATATTAATTCTGATTCCCTGTAGGGTTTTGTCCTGTCTAACATTAATTGTCCAAAGTTTTACTGCTAACGGGAATTCTGGAGGTCAAGAAATATATTTTTGGAAGAAGAAGAAGAAGAAGAAGAAGAAGAAGAAGAAGAAGAAGAAGAAGAAGAAGAAGAAGAAGAAGAAGA
>JAOYNN010154031.1:0-11188 GCA_025770095.1 Goniobranchus kuniei | reverse complement strand
GTAAGCCTACTGCACTTTTTTTGTGAATGCTATAACATGTACATGTACATATATGTAGTTCATGAGTATTTTCCTCTTATTCTCTATTTTTATGTATAGCATGACATTCAATTAATACGACATAATACCGGCAGTCCCAACAATGTCGTATTAAGTGGATTCCACTGTACATCTTTTTTCACATACTTTGTTAATTTAGTACTTGCTTCAAAGTCAATTGCTGTCAGAATCATCCTCTAAACATAACTCCAAATTTTCCAATGTCAATTTTATTTGCATCTTCATTATCCTTATAGGATGCTGAGCATTCCATTTGAGCTGGGAAATTTTGGACTATTGGAATAATGGATATGTCATTTTGTAACATGATCTGAATGTGTATTCACTTTTTTTTTCTTTTGAAAACCTAACAGTACATTTCAAAGACTGCATCTGTTATGAACTTGTACCTTTGGAGAGTGATGCTTTTTTTTTTTCTTTTGACACTATAGAAGTATATAGCCAAAGATTCAATTCATTATAAACTTGTACCTTTAGAAAGGGATGACTTTTTTGGAGGGTGGGTGGGTTCCGTTTTTTTGCTGTTCCTTTTTAAAAAAAATAAATTCATAAAAATGCATTTAGGCAGATAATAAAATTCTACAATGGCAGTATTTGTAATTATCACAATTCAAGTGGCATTTTTTAAATTTTTGTCTCTGTCTAAGCGGTTAATTAATAAGACTAGTTCTCATTTACACTAGGTGAGCTTTTTGTAAAATGTAGGCAGAGAGTATTACTTATTACAAGATTGGCCAGCCATTGATTTTGTGCATGTAAATCATTGTGCTCCAAATTTGAAACATAAATAATAATAATAGAATACGTTTGTACAGCACTATCCAAGTCAAAGCATCTCAAAGCGCTTAATGTTATACGTCTTAAAGTAAAAGTGGGAATCTTTGGTTATGGATTGAAATGTTGGTGAAGGGAATGAAAAGGCTTGGTTTTTAGCCCGTTATTATTAGTTTATTGCTTGTCATTCTTTTTGGGAGGTTGAATGTTCTTGAGGGTTGAGATTTTGGATTTTTCTCACGAGTGTTCATTTGTTCACCTTTAAACCAAAATTTTGAGGGAAATTGCTACACATATAACTTTTGCCTTAATAAAGCTACATAACATATCAGTCAAAACTGGTTCCAAGTTCACCTGAATGAAAAATGGAGGAGATTTCAATCATTATACTATGGGTCACTTGTTCATTGATAGATTTTTAGCATGAAGACTGGTCTCATGTGTATGAACATTGAGTGCCATAGAAATCCATTATAATATTATTAATATACAAGTAATTTTTAATGTTTATTTTTATGAGGAAATATAGAACAGTATCATGTTTCATATCCCAAATATGATGATGAAAATGAGGCAACTTAAGCTGCTCAGAAATTGTCTTGATATGTGGAGTGATGGATGGATAAGTAGAACAAATAATAAGCTGTAGAAGTATAAAAAGAAAAGGTATGCATGTTCAATGGAGTTCCATAGCTCAAATTGTGTATATATATAATTTTACTCATTTTAATTGTCGGATTGGCTTGTGGTCTCTCTGACAATCTTAGTTCACTGACATTCAGTGCCATGGGTTTTTTTTTCATCATTATTCGTAAAACTTTGTAAAACCTACATATGTTCTATGTATTATATAAACTTTGTTTTAACCCTTTGAGCCCCCGTCACCGGTATACCGGTGGCTGGCCTAATTAACGATGTGCCTTGTCACCGGCACACCAGTGGCTGGTCTAAAGTAATGGCATGCCTCATCACCAGTACACTGGTGCCTGGCCTTAAGTAATGGTGTGCCTCGTCACTGGTACACCGGTGGCTGGTCTAAAGTTATGGCGTGCCTCTTCACAGGTACACCAGTGGGTAAGTAACCCCAAAAGGCAAAGGCTTTCAGTTTCAGACAGTTTCTGAACCAGTATTCATTGGATCTTGTTGGTGCGTACCGCTTCAGCACAGTTCACAGAAAATGACAGTACAAATCACATTTGTGCAGGTTTGTACAAGAATATTTTATTTTATGGCCTTTTTAGTGAACCATATGGCATATATATGTGAACATTGCTCAGGAGCTCAGGCTGGGGATCAAATTAGGGTTAGGAGGTGAGTGCTTAAAGGGTTAAAATAATTGTTTAACTTTGGAATGATTACAGTAGGGTCCACATAACTTCAATTCATATGAATTCAATTGTAATACCAACAGCTTACTTATGTGGTCACATGTTTTTCTTATGTCAACTGCAATGACATATTCCCTTTATTTCAACTCAAATTGACCAGCTGAAAACAATTGGCAATGTAATTTGAAGTCTTAAATTTTTATTACTTGCATTTTGTGTGTGATAACATTTTTATTCTTTCTTCATTGTTACCGATTTTACCTTTCAGTATCTGAATTAGAGTTAAATATCCTTTTTGGTCTGACTCCTATTTTGGCTTCTTCTTTGTCCTGTGGTCGTTTCAAAATTTATAGCACAGAAAATGGTCTTTATCTCTGAAACCCTTTTTTTTAATCCTTCTGAAACTTTGTGTGGTGGTTCAATGTATCCATGACCTCAGGAAAATAATTTTTTCTGTTCAAAATCGGTTTTGTTTGAGAAATTTGTTTATTTGTCTTATGTTAAAAATGTCAAGCTGACAAAATTGTAACATTTCAATGTTATACAGAAAGAATCTTGACTTAACTCAAAACAAGATGACATGTTATGGTTTGAGGATAGGTTTAGAAAAGTAGACCTAAATCTGTAGGCCTAGGCCTATGCACTTTTATCTCAATTTAATCGGGAGCTTTTATAATAGATCTATGTCATGATCTTTTGCCTATTGAACAAATCATAGCAATATGGTACTCCTGATCCCAAAATGAAAAAAAACCCATAGGGTTTTATTCTTGCATTTTTCTATTGGTTGCATCGGATGGATGGGATTGTTTTAATGTAAATCATGAAAATATTGTACATTCAATCATCTTAAGTATTTTATAAGCTCCAATAGAAAAAATCTTTAATTACGCAAGATAAACAGTTGAAAAAAGTATTTTCGTTTGGTCATGGTTGTTACAGACTCATACACAAAATCTCAGTTCCATTCGATGATTTGCTTTGAAGATATGGGTCTCAATATGAAACTTTGAATTTTGTAATACTTTACAATAAAATTAGGTTTCACTTTTTGAGAGCTTTTCATCACACTCATTCAATAAATACCTAACTCATGTTTACCTATGTTGAGCTATGCTAGTAACACTTGGTTTGTTTGTTGTTTTTTTAACTCAGTGTCTTTGGTAAAGCATACTTGATTATTTCTAATAAAGAAATATATAAATTTTCCTAACGTCTGTCTGACTGTCTGTGTGTTACTGACCTCTTCCGCTCATAGCTAACAAATCTTGGCAAATTAAGTATCGAATCAAAGTTCTCACTCCGAGGAATGTCTGTGGGAAATTGTGTTTTAATTAAGATGAGGACAACTTCACAAAACAATGTTTTCCATTTTATTAAGGTCACATCGAGGAAAACTCAGATACTCGCCATTGCTTCGCGGTGCTTTTTTCCTCTTCTTTCTTTTGCCGAGAGGCAGACCCATCACTTGACAGTCAGATGTGTTCACTCCACATGCAGCAAATGCAGTGATAATAATAAAATTGTTAGGTAAGTCCAGTGGTTGAGAGTGTGAAAGAATAGTAAATGATATTTGAGATTTGCAAATTGGCTGCAATGTGACAGCTTGTATCCATTAAAAGTCATAGCAAAGTGAAGGAATCAATGTCTAGTATTCGAAAATTGTATTAACCAAAAAAATAAAAAATGATGTAGGCATTTATCGAATGAGCATGACGTTCTGTTACTTCTTCTGTGATATAATCTTCAGTTATATTGTTTCAAGTTGTGGCATGTAGTACCATTGGCTGTTCTTCATGTCTTGGATTTTTGCTAGATAGACCTCATAGGCATGACTGTGTTACAGTTGTATAGTAGTGTGGTACATGCCAGTCTGGTTTTGACATCTATCATCCACCACAAAGTTGTCTTTATGAAAATGATGCTTTGATCTTGAGGAATTATGGATAATTTCAACCTTTCTTAAACTCAACATATTTTCCTGGCCTCATGCTGTTGATTTTAAGCGGACTCCTCAGCACCATAAATTCATTAAAATATATTATCTTCAGATGACATTCACTTCGAAACATTTTATATTTGTGTCGGTGTAATTTTTAAGTTTACCAATTTAATTTTTATGTCTTATCCTCATGTGATTCATTGGAATTTTTATTTCATATGCCTGTGTTATGATATTCTATATTAACCTGATGTTTACATGATTTTATTTGCATATCGGCCAGTGGATTTAGTGCACTGATGTTTGCAATACTTTTTTTTTTATTTGCTTTCTTTGTTTAATTTTCTGCATCTTGAACTGTAGGGAGCACCACATGCTTCCTAGCCTTGATTCAATATTTTGTCTCTGTCATGTAGTATTTTATTTTAATTCTTTTGCATTTATTTTTTAAGATATGATTTTAAGTTTATTTATTTATTTATTAGTTGTGTATTTATTCAATTATTTAATATTTTATTTATTTTTCAATTCTTCTATTTCTTGTGATCTTTTTTTTTTTTTTTTTTAAAGTTATTTAGTCTTTATGGAACTTAACACAATGAACTCTTATATGAAAAGGGTTGAAAATTTGTGTTTTCCTTGCAAGCATAACTTTTAACTGTGTTCCGGCTAGCCGTCCCTTGTACTAGGATAGAGCGTTACTAGAATATATGCAGAGATGATCTTATTCAGAGTTTAAAAGCTGTTGCCTGGTGATTTTATTTAAATACATATTATGTGTATGCTAACTTTTGTTTGATCGTGATTGGCTGCCCTCTGTGAATTTCCTAGTGTGTGTGGGGGAGTTTGCTTTGATTTTACTATGAAGTGAGGACATGCAGTCTCACAATTGGTTGTTGTTTGGGATTTTTTGGGGGGTTTTGTTTGCTTGTTTCATTTTGTTTTGGTTGTAGTTTTTTTTTGTTTTTTGTTGGGATTTTTTTGGCAGGCAAGGGGGGGGGGAAGGGGGGGATGTTTGTCTCTTGCTTTTTTGGGGAATGGCTTTTTTTTTTTACTTTTTAATCAGGAGGTAAAGGAAAACATGTTCATTGCATTTCCATCCCCATTTATGTCTGTTTGATGTTGCTATCATAAAGTTGTGATTGTCATTTACTTACAAGATAAGTCTTTCGTTCAGAAAATGACAAACTATGATCTTATTCATCCGAGTGTGGATAATCCCTCTTCCTCATGTTCTTTTGTATTAGATATCAATAACTAGTGAACATTTGATTGTTTATTATATTTTAAACAATATTGATGTTTACTCAATATGCTCATGTTCTGTAAATCTTGGATTAGAAGCCACAACATTTCTCCCTCGCTTTTTAGGGCGAGCCCAACAAAAAAAAATTCCTTGTTTAGAGGCATTAAAGGGATACAAATAATTTACATAAATTCATGAAACTTTACACCAATGTTAGATATAGGTTGAAAAATGTATGTATGAAATTTAATTTAAAATGATAAAATACTTTTTGCATAACGTTAAGATAATCAAGGGGAATAAAAATGTGAAACAAATGTGTCAGATGAATATTTTTTGGTGTGGATGCCCAGTTAATAAATGTTCTGATTGTTTCATTCAGTCCTGGGCTGACCACATCCAGTTTTTCAAGTCACTGAGCCAGTCATCTCGATCTTTCTAATCAGACAATTAATGGAACATTTGGTGCATTTTTTATATGCAAATTCTCATTGAATTCTTGTACCGTGCCTCCCTTTTTCTTGAAACAATGCCTCAATGACAATCGTATCAGCTCGGGTGAGAACCACTGTTTTAAAAACAAAGAAATCAAGCCTAAATTTAGATCTGCGAACTAGATCTAGATGTAGACTTTTGTCTACGTCTAGATCTAGATCTAAACATGAATTTAAAATCTAAATGTAGGTCTGTCCAAATCTAATCATTCAGTTTTGAAATGTTCCTGGGAAGTTCACATTGAATTAAAAGTAAGATCAAATTGACAGTAAGCATCAGCAGAACAACTTTAATTACAACCCTAATAATTCAATAGGATCAGTAAGTAGAATGATTGTTTACAATTATATCTGCTTATCTTGTAAACTGGAAGCGAGTATTGACATTTGTGAATGATTTGGAGAATTATAGATCCGTGTGGTTTAAATGTGCTCAAACTGGATGGGAAGGGTTGTTTTACCTATTTTGGAGGAGTTACATTCAAGATTATGTATCTTCATTAAATTTAAACAAGACTTTGTGAAAATTTGTATTCGTACTAAATGTGGAGTCTGCTAGATCTACGCTATATTTGAAGTTAATGACTAAGGCAATGAGAGCTTCTTTCATCAGTCTTCTTCTGTCTGGTTCTCTTTTGTGTCCTTGAGGGGGAGAGTTTTGCTGGAGGAGGGAAGTAGAATTATTCAGTGGCTATCCCCCATTTATGTGCATTGCATGACTTATAAACACTATCGGGGTCGCTTGCTATCTAGATGCACCAAGTACTATTGTACATAAAGGCTGATAGAAAATCCTGGGTAGTTATCACATGCACTGTTTGAGGCTTGATGGCCATTGTTGATTAGAGTGGGGTTGGCTCACCTCAGCCCCCTAAGCTTATCGACACTTGCCTGCCTGTTGCTTTCAATTTTTCTTTGCCTCCTGTTGTGTTTGGTTATTTAACATCTGGGTCATCATTGTAGCCAATTAAAAAGTTGGTTGCTTTCAGGACATCCGGCCATCTGAGGCAATGTCAGCAAGTCAGCCAGTGTTGACAATATGGTAAAATCTTATCACCACAGGGAAAGAACGGAAGTAACCAAAAACTTGTAAACATAAACATTTATTTGCAAATATACAAACACTACCAGCTGAATTAAATATAAAAAGAATGGTCTCAAAGAGCAACCAAACAAACTACAAAACAGGCATTTAAAACAAAACACCTCAATCTCTGATTAACCAATAAATGTTTCAGCACAGAAATTAACCAATAACTTTTTAACTTATAAACATTTATTTGCAAAAATGTAAACACTACATCTGAATTTAATGTAAAAAGGACAGTTCCAAAGAGCAACCAAAAAACTGTAACAAAATGGGTATTCAAAATAAAACTCCTTGATCTCAGCATCGTGTATTAACCAATAACTTTCTCAGAATGGAAATTAACTAATAACTTTCTTACCAAGAAACATTTGTTTGCAAATGGAAACACTAACAGCTGAATTGAATGGAAAAAGAACATTTCCAAGGAGAAAAAAAAAGATTGAAATCTGCTAACAATACAAGCATTCAAAATAAGACTCTTTGATCTCAGCATCAGTCGTGTTGCTGAGATCAATATCAGTGCAGGCCCTATGGAACCAACGGGGGCACTGGTTGCAACCGATCCATTTGAATGCTTCAACAGTAACGTAGGACCCCCTGCACTTATAGCATTGGAATACATCAACTTCTTCTGCATCATCATTGCTTCTGTGCATCTCTCGTACCATTTGCCTTACCAAAGCCTTTTTCTGTCTCTTCATCACCTGTTTCTCCTCTTTCTTTCTCTGCCTCTCTTCCTCCGCTTCTCTTGCATGCTTCCTTTCCTGTTTTGCCTTTTCTTCGTCATCTTTCATCTTTTGCCTTTCAGTCAAGGCTGGCTGTCCTGAAGGTCTGACCTGATGCAGCTTTTGGCTGCTTGTCCTTTGGCTTTGATGACACTTTCACCTTGACCTGGGAAACGGTATGTCATTGAACGACACGGTGTTTGATGAGGATACAGGGTCATGTGATGATGATGTTGACGACTGGCTGTTTGTTGTTGGAGGTTGGTGGAAAGAATTGGCTTGACAGCAGCAGCAGGCTTTTTTCATACAGCCGACATGGATATCGTTGGCAAGGTCCTGGGCAACCGGCAGTGGGGAGGTTGTTGCATATGTTTCTGGAAGCAGAGAAATGCGTGGAGTCAACTCTGTCAATGATAAGGCTGTTGATGTTGATGAGACTGAAACTAGGGCTGAGGAGATGCAGGTTCATGCGCAGTTGCCACTGATGTAGATGAGGCTATTGAAGAAGGTTCTGTCACAAAGAGTCGTCATGGGGCAAGTTTGGGGCTGTTTGCGACCTTTTCCAGGTCTAGAGGAAAGAGTCCACAGTCTTTGAAGCCACCAGTGGCCAAATCTGGTCGGATGCATTTAGTCCATGCTGTGTCGAACACTCTGGCGAATGTCCACTTTGTCAAAATTTCGATAGAGTGTCATCTTGCCAAGCATAGACTGCCTTCCTCCAAGCTGCTTTGAGACCTGAGAAAAGTTGGAGATCACACGGTTAGATCAAGTGGGACAGACACATTCTGAAGCAGAGAGCCTTAGCCAACCAGATTGACTGGATTACGATTTCACTTACGGAAGATCAAAATCAATGTCAAAATACAACTTGTGCAGAAAGGTAACCGGATGGACGTGCAAAACATTCGGAAAAGAAATGAAATATTTTCATATCCGGGAAGTCAAAAGACCCACCCATACAAGCCTGTGTTTACCAAAACGGAGTTCTGGTGGGGTGGCCGAATGGGCCAACCGCGCTCTAGTTATGTTTTTTAAAGAGTGATATATTTGTTTGTTTGTAAATCATCTATCTATATTGTCTTTTAGTTATGTTATATTGCTAGTTATATCCTTTAGAGATATGATTTGTTTCGGTATGTAAATCATCTCTCCTTTTAGCTTTATAGTTATTTGAAGTTTATTATTTTAAATGTCTGCTCTCCCTTGTTGCAAAGTATTTTCCTTATCTGAAAATCTTTTTTACTACTTCTGTTCTCTCTCTCACTTTAAACCTTCATCTTGCTTTTTTCATAGGCACTGAGATGATCTTTGTAGTCGAACTGAGCCCTAAAACACCAAATAAATAAATAATAGATTAAAAAGTTATTAGCTTTAAAGTTTGGTGCATTTTTCGTGCTCATCCTATATATCTTGCTGCTACCTCTATAGGTCCCTTGGTACCTCAAATGAGAGGATGTAGAATTAGCCCAATGCAATATTTCACCACGCATTTCAATGAAAGGCAACTCAGAGTCTAAGGGTTGAATGAGAGCTTCTCTTGTCCGTCCTCTGCCTTTTGTCTCCATAGAAATTTGAGGATATTTCCGTTGGCCTGTTGGTAGTGTCTGCCTGGGAACCAGGAGGTCGCGGGTTCGATCCGCGGCCGAGTCATACCTCAGACTTTAAAATTGGCAATTTAGTAACTGTCTCACGCTTGACACACAGCATCAAGAAAACAGTTCTAAGACAAGTCAACCAGGTGTCAGTATAGGTACTAAGACTGGTTGAGTCATTCAAATTGTGCTATATCTTATGGCTCATGTGTGGCAGGACATAAACATGTTAAAATAGCATGTCGCTGATATAACCTTCAATGGTGATCAGTCATGTTAAGCCCACATAATAACTAACTAAGCTGGGACTTGGAAGGAGGCTCAATCAACAACCCCCATTAGTGTGTATTGCATGACTTAGAAATACTGTCAGGTTCACATGCTATCTTGGATGAACCGGGTATATTTGTACACAAAGGCCCTTAGAAAAATTAGAATGCAAAGTTTTGGGCTTGATGGCCATTGTTAATTATGTATTATTTTGGGAGATGATAAAATTATTTATGCTTGAACTGAAGTTCAACTGAAGAGGGATGAATCCCTCTATTTAGTTAACACTAGTATTTTAGTTAACACTAGTATTTTATGTAGTGCGCTTATTGGTTGTTTTTTTTCTTCTTAGTAACTCTTCTTCATCTTCTGTAAACCTTTTTCTGCTACTTCTGTTCTCTCTGATTACTTTTAACCAATCCATTGCCTTACTTTTTCCATGGCCGAGGAGATGATCTATTACAGTCAAAACCAGCCCAACAATAGCTTTCCATTTTTCTTTATAAATTTACGGGAGGTTATTTTCTTTTATTCGGTGAGTAAAACTTATACAAGTGCTCATTAGAGTCAAGATTTACAAATATATAATTTAAAGTCCTTAGTATGGGTATCATTATGAAATTTTTAATTATAAGTTGCATTGCGTTAGATGTAATTAATATTCTTTTTATTATTGATTATCTATTCATTTCAATATCATTTTTTACTTTTCGTCTTCTAATTTGATTTTTTTTGTTTTGTTTTGTATTTTTGTTTTGTCTTTTTTTCAATTTGTTGAATTTTGTATGTTTAAGATCTCATAAACATAATTATTATTTTCTTTATCCTGAAAATAATATGTCAATCATTGTGCCTAGGCAAATGTGAATTGAAGAGTTCGTAAGATTAATGATTGAATTTGGATGTCTAATTAAGTCTTGTGAATAAGGACATTTCAGGAAGTGTTCATGACATAGCCTTATATATATGGAAAAATGACATTTGAGCTCAGGGTGATGAAAATTTTTGGATGCTTAAGTATGAAATGACATCATTTTTCTTCCCCTCCCCTCTCCGCAACCCCCGACCCCTACCCACTCACCCATTTGTGTTTATTCTTCATGTATGTTTTGCCCTTTGGTTGATTGAATTGTGTTCTTGGGATGTTAAAAAAAAGGGGGAAGGAGGGATCGATTTGACCCATTATCTGCCTTACTTCAATATATACCTCAAAGGGTCATGATCTGTTTCAGATGTATCCATTTCTATTCATCACAAGTTTGTATCATAGATCCTCAATCTTTTTTTGAAACACTATTTGGGGTCATATGCTTTCTATGTAGTTCTGTATAGTTTTGTACATAAAGGGCTTAGAAAATAGTGGGTGATTATTGTGTGGGGCACAGTTTGGGAGACTGATGGTCATTGTTTCTTATTTGTTACTTGTTTATTTTGGATTGTTGGGAGTTTATTTTTTTTAAATCAAGAGGTGATACTTTTTTTTTGTCTTTTGTTGGTTGTTTTTTTTAATCTGTAAATCACAGGGCCAGAGATTGCCCGGTAGCTCAGTTGGTAGAGCGGCTGACTGCCATGCGAGGTGGCCCGAGTTCAATCCCCAGCCGGGCAGTGGGTTTTTTTTCGGGGCCCCCTGTTCACCCAGCAGTATAAATGGGTAGCTAGGTCTTTCT